>JAHIAM010000291.1:0-84741 GCA_021605205.1 Aegilops longissima
TTCTCGTAGTCTTGACCCGACATCAGGACTTAATTGTGCCCCAATGGAGCCGTCTTTGTGGAGTCCGTTGGATGGACCTGAAATTTGACTATCTCGTCGCTGGTTTAAAGAGGTGGATTTGGACCACTTATCGGTATCACATCGTCCCTATCCACCGTGGGGGCATGGCGTAGTTAGTTCCTCTGCCGCTAGGGCTTGGACAATGCCTCTAGGACGGTCTGGCTGTCTTATTTTCAGCGTAGTGCTTGTATCTGGATCCTTGGCGAGTGATTATCCCATTGGGTGCAGGCATTTTGAGCTTCATGTACCCATAGTGGGGTGTAGCTTGGAAGATTGTGAATGCCTCTCGCCCTAACAAAGCGTGATATCCGCTGCCGAATGGGTCCACTTGAAACGTGACCTCCTCGGACCTGTAATTGTCCGGTGAGCCAAACACTACATCTAGTGTGATTTTTCCTGCGCAGCATACTTCTCGACTAGGGATTATCCCTCTGAAGGTTGTGCTGCTTCGCTCAACGCGGCTCCAGTCAATGTCCATTTTTTGAAGGGTTTCCTCATAGATGAGGTTTAATCCGCTGAGGCCATCCATGAGTACCTTAGTAAGACGAAAACCGTCCACTATCAAACTGAGGACCAATGCGGCTGGTGCTCTAGCTGTTGAATTTAGGTTAAATCGCTGGCGTTGAAGGTGATAGCCGTGTCGCCCCATGGATTTGTTGTTGCCACTTGGTAGACTTTGGCGAGGCTGCGGATTATTCGTTTCCGCATGTTATTTGATCACGAAAGTCTCGAAGACTATTAATACCGTCTTGTACTGTTGGGTTGGTTGCCGGGGCTAAAAGCCTCGCCACTTTTGGCCACTGCCGTAGTATCCAACATGCTCGAAGGCTGTGTGTTGGAGTGGCGCCCTCCGTCTTGTGGATTTTGCGAGGGTCCGTTGAGCCAACCCTCGATGCAGTTCCGTACCCTTTAGGGGTTTTGGTTTTGGTATTCAACCGGGTGCTTGATAATGATGCACCCTTTTGTTTCGGACTAGGGATGTATTGGGGCGGATTATCCCAAAATTTACTTCGGTTTTCAGGCGCTCTCCATCATACGATACTTTTGTACTATGGTCACCAAGTCGAAAAGCGTGTAATTTCTGACGACTTATGGCGTTCAGGATTCCTTGTCCGTGCAATTATTGCAGAAAATTGGGATTGCGTCCTCCTCTCGGCAGTCATTTATCCTGTTCTTAACCAGGAGAATCTGGCCCGATAATGATGTCTTGTTTCAGCGGGCTCTTGCGAATTCGAGAGATCGCTAATGTTTGGGTGGGTGGGTGGAACTAGATCCGGAACCCTGTCCAATTCAGGACTCAAGGGCCGAGAAGTTTCCGAACTTGGAAGTTTGGATTTTTGAGTGTTATCCAATGAGTCCAACCCGCTGCCTGACTTTAAGTTCAGGGCTTGATCGACGTCCGTCCCTCTGCGGGAATCCGGCATGGAGGGATCGGGAATCTGGATGCAACTAGTCCTTAAGATACAAGAAGAATCGCCACATTGCTGCTCTATCACAGCAACATGATGGGTAGCCTGGGGAGGGTTGATCTCTCTCGGATCGGTTTTAGGCCCGATCCGGTCGTAGTCTAATGGCGACTCGGGGCAGCGATGCGATCAAGAGCTTCGTTTATGGAGGAGAGCTCGATCATATCTAATTGTTCGGCAAGTTCCGAACTAACCTAGAATTGGTTTCGATGACTCGAGAGGTCATCGTCGGCGTGATGGCGGATGGCGGTCATAAGAAAACCACCTAGCGAAGAGTCGGCAGCGGCCAAGGCTCCTTTGGCGATAATATCGTCTTTAAAAGGCGAGATGAGGCATCCTACGGTGGCGGCGACACGGAGAAATCTCAATGAAAGCACCAATGTCGGTGTCAAAACCGGCGGATCTCGGGTAGGGGTCCCGAGCGTGCGTCTAGGCGGATGGTAAAGGAGACAAGGGACACGATGTTTTACCCGTTTGGGCCCTCTTGATGGAGGTAAAACCCTCGTCCTACTAGATTAATATTGATGATGTGTGTTACAAGAGTGGATCTACCACAAGATCAAAGAGGCTAAACCCTAGAAGCTAGCCTATGGTATGATTGTTGTTAGTCCTACGGACTAAAACCCTCCGGTTTATATAGACACGGATAGGGTTAGGGTTTACAGTCGGTTACAATGGTAGGAGATCTACATATCCGTGTCGCCAAGCTTGCCTTCACGCCAAGGAAAGTCCCATCGGGACACGGGGCGAAGTCTTCAATCTTGTATCTTCATAGTCTTGGAGTCCGGCCGATGATGATAGTTCGGCTATCCGGACACCCCCTAGTCCGGAACTCCCTCAGTTGCAATGAGGATCTTGGACAAGACCGACGACAATGCGGTGTTGTGCTCTCAAAGAGCTAAGAAGCCCAACCTTGCTTTTAAGGCCAAGGTTAGTGTAGAAGAAGAGGAAGAAGAGGAAGAAGAGGAGCAATCCCGAAGATACAAAATATGCTTATCATGAGCACATGGCTCTCGCTTCAAGGCAATTTTGGAGCAAGAAGAACATGAGGCCCAACTTCAACAAGAACACGTCAAGTGGTGCGAAGGGCAAGCAACAAGTGAGGACTTGCTATAATTGTGGAATGTGAGCCACTTTGTTGCGGAGTACCCATATGAGAAGAGGGAAGACAATGGTGGCAAGCTCATCCGAAAAGACAAGGCCAAGTCTTTCCCCAACAAGAGCCACTTCACCAAGAAGACTCCTCTGAAGGGGTTGGTGGCACAAGAAAGAGTACAATGAGTATGATGACGATGATGAAGACGGTGAGTCGGTTGCCATGGCCTCCATTGCCATTGCGACAACTCGACAGGTGTCTCTCTTCGAATCACCCAATGAGAACATCACCGCCAAGTGCCTCATGGCTAAAGCCACCAACAAGGTAACCCCCAACATCAAAACTACCATCATTACTAATCCTTCTTTGATGGATTTCATTGATGAACATGAGGAGTCTAATGTGGAGGAAAATGAATTTGAGTCTTTTATGAGTAAGCTCAAAGGTAAATCCAAGAAGCACTTCATTGCTCTCTTGGAACAACTTGGTGAAGCCAATGACATGATCGAGGCTCACGAAGATACCATCTCTAAGATGGAGGGGCATAGTCGTGACTATGCCGATGTGATTCGGATCTTTCCAATGCTCTTGAGGAAGAGCGCAGTCATCGTTTGGCTCTTGACGAGTCATACAACGATGACCACACTAAATTGAAGAAAGATCTTGATCATGCTCTTGTTGTTTCTCGTGTCCTAAACTCCGAGAAGGCCAAACTTGGGGTTGATCTTGCTAGACTCAAAGAGGAGTTTGACTTACTTGACAAGGCTCACAAAGTCGTGAAGGGTGCTCATGCTAGCCTCAAGTAGTCTCATGATCAACTCCAAGTAAAGCTAACCAAGGAGAAAGCCACTTTTCCTCATATGGTCTTAATTGATAATGCAAATGCTACTAACCCTTGTTGTGAGCATGTGCATCTTGTTGAGGAGAATGCAAAGTTGAAGGAGAAACTTGAGAAAGGTCTTGTGTCGTGCATACAAGGTGAGAAGAACCTCAATGACCTTTTGAGCAATCAAAAGGAAGTTGTGGCCAAGGAGGGGATTGGGTTCGTGCCCAAGTCCAAAAACAAGAAGAAGAATGACAAGGCTAAATGACCTCCTCCTCTCAAGCTAACTTTTGTGAAGGAGGGAGAGGGTGCTTCTAAGGAGAAGCAGAAGAACAAGGTGAAGGGTGGCGATGCCAAGAAGGGCAATGCTACCCCTTCCAACAAAGCCGGCGACTTTAACCCTTCTTATGTGTTATGCCGTGCTAGTGATGGACATGTTTATGCTAAATTTGTTGGTTCTTTGGGTTCCTAAGACCCTTGTTACTAACATCAAAGGACCCATTACAAAATGGGTACCTAAAACCAAGCATTGATCTCTTGTAGGTGTTTGCTTCCGGTGGGGGATCATGGTTGCTCGATAGTGGAGCCAAAAATCATATGACCGGAAGCAAGGACTTGGTAGTGGACGTGCACAAGATTCCATCTATGCCCACCAATGTTGAGTGGGGTGATGCCTCGTCTTCTAAGGTATTGGGACTCGGCAAGGTTGTCATTTCTCATGATCTCACGATCGAGAAGGTCATGCTTGTTGAGTCCCTTACATCTAATTACTTTTAGTTCGTCAACTTGCACTCATGGGCTTTGCCACTTTCTTTGATATTGATACGTGGCCCTCTTGTGGAGCAAGACTCTTAAAGTAGCCTTTGTTGGGCATGTCGAGAACGGTCTCTATGTGATTAACTTTTTGGAGCGACCCACTAAGACTGCGACATGCCTAATGGCTAAAGTTGACGTGGGATGGCTTTGGCATCGCCGTTTAGCCCATGTCAATATGAGATCTTTGCAAAGTATTATCAAGGGGGACCATGTTCATGCACTAACAACTACTCAAAGGAAAGCTAGTTTTGCCAAAGATCGTGTTTGCAGTGCTTACATCGAAGGAAAGCTACATGAGAAGGCTCATCCTCCCACGACTATCATCTACTCAAGGAGGCCTTTGGAGCTCCTTCACTTGGATCTATTTGGGCCTCCATCCTTTAATAGTCTTGGGGGTAGGAAGTGATACGTCTCCGTCGTATCTACTTTTCCAAACACTTTTGCCCTTATTTTGGACTCTAACTTGTATGATTTGAATGGAACTAACCGGATTGGCGCTGTTTTTTTGAGAATTGCCATGATGTTGTTTTATGTGCGAGAAAACAAAAGTTCTCGGAATGACCTAAAACTCCACGGAATATCTTACAATAAATAATAAAAAATCCTTGACAAAGATGAAGACCAGGGGGCCCATACCCTGTCCACGAGGGTGGGCGCCCCCCCTAGGCGCGCCCCTACCTTGTGGCCCCACAGAGACCTTCGATGCCAACTCCAACTCTATATATTTGCTTTCGGGAGAAAGAAAATAAGGGAGAAAAAATCATCGCATTTCACGATACATGGCCGCGCCAAGCCCTAAAACCTCTCGGGAGGCTGATGCAGGTCTGTTCGGGGCTCTGAGAGGGGATTCATCGCCGTCGTCATCATCAACCATTCTCCATCACCAATTTCATGATGCTCACCGCCATGCGTGAGTAATTCCATAATAGGCTTGCTGGGCGGTGATGGGTTGGATGAGATTTATCATGTGTCGAGTTAGTTTTGTTAGGCTTTGATCCTAGTATCCACTATGTTACGAGATTGATGTTCTTTGTGACTTTGCTATGCAATGCTTGTCACTAGGGCCAGTGCCATGATTTCAGATCTGAACCTATTATGTTTTATGAATATATGTGAGTTCTTGATTGTCGGTTCGGGTTCGGCGGACCCCTGAGGTTGAACACTTGGGGTGTGGCGGAGATCAACCCTCCACCGTCTACGCACCTCGCCGAATCACTAGGACCTAAACTACTAAGCGGAACAGCACAAGAGACACGAGATTTATCTGGTTGGGGCCACCATTGTGGTGTAATACCCTACTCCAGTGTGTGGTGTTGTGGATTGCCTCTTGGGCTGATCTTGGAACAATACAAGGAAGAACAGCCTCGTGAGGTGCATTCTTGGCGGGTCGATGAACTGCTAGGTGGTATTCGATCGCTCTAGCTCTGGTTTCTTGATGAGGATTAGGATCTGATCGGTCCCTACGCCAGGGGTGGCTACTCCTATTTATAGGCGAGGGCCTGGGCCTCTTCCCAAATATTGAGCGGGAAGGCGCCAACAATTAGCCATTTTGAAGGGAGCAGAGGTACACTTATCGACTAAAGTTGGTCCTCGCTTGCCAAAGGTTACAGTGATGGCGCGCTGCTTGGGCTCCACAATGACTCCCTTCGGCCGTTAGGCTGGTCTTAATCTTGTTGCACGAAGCGGATGCCTTTGCTTGATGTTCTCGCTGCGCTTGCTCCCTTTGCACAAAGAGGAGCGGAGGACACTGCTGCGGGCTGGCGCCCGTGGCGCCCTTGGTGCGTCATGGCTTGCGTCATGGGAACTTCGCGAGTACCCTGCCTTGAACTCTCCGCCTCCTCATGAGCCAGCTGGCGAGGCCGTGCACGAGAAGCTCCTTGTCGTCCGCCCTTGCAATCTGGCCCCTCGCGAGGTCTTGAGCTTCGTTGATGAAGATGGGCGTCTTGGGCCTCGCCGTGCCGTGCCGCTTGAGCCATGAGCGAGCAAGTATGGGGACCCCGTTCCCGAAGCGCCGGCAGTAGCCCTCGAGCCTGGGCGCCCAAACAGCGGCGGAGAAGCGAAAGGGCAAGTCGCAACGTCGCGGGCCCTAACAGCCTGCGGCCTTGGGCGCCAGCGTGGTGGTTGATTGGGCGTGGGCGGCTTTGTTCCCCATGCCTCCTTATTTCGTGCCTTGCTAAGCGGACCGCGCTCTTTGTACACATCCGTTCCCCATACATTGCTTGGCGCTCCTGTCCTTCCTTCCCTCGAACTCCAGCTCTTGCATCCACTCGATCTCGAACCTTCCCCATCTACTTCCTGCCGTCATGGCCCGGCGAGAAGGAAAAGGAAGAAACCGATGCCGCCGCCTCGCTTCGCCGTCGATGGCGGCCCCGCCGTCGATCGGCGGTCATAATCAACCAAGAGGGCTGGGCAAGGTCCGCTCGGCCCAGCCACCATCTTCAATGAGTGCGGGAGGGCGGCGGCCGGCCTGCGTCTCGCTTCTCCGTTAATGAGATTCCCATCAAGGTCCGGTACTTAGCGGCGCCCTTTGGGCAGGACTGGTTCCCCCTTCTCGATTTCTTCAATGCCGTGCTTCCCATTACGGATCCACATGATGCATCTGGTGCTGAATCCATCACCCTTCTCGCGGTATTTGCATTCGTTTGTGAGGCAATAGCGAGCATCATTCCTTCGGTTGCCTTGCTGCGCCACTTCTTCTCTGCGCCTCGTCGACACCATTCGATGCTCAAAGTGCGTGAGTTTCATCACTGCGCCGAGGCGGTGGCTTCGAATTGACTTCAGCCTTCCTCCGCCCTCGCTTTGGGTTTGTGGCGGTGGCTGTCACGTGGGCGTTGGGGTGCCCAGCCCTGGTTGCGGAGCCATCTTCGCTGCTATCCCCAACTCAAGCTGGGACCAAGTGACACTCGCGGGCCCCGATTTGCCTTCGTCGCACCGCTTGAGTTCTGAGAAAGCTTGGCGTGGCGGTGCCCAAGGTGGTGAAGGAGTTCCTGCTATGCCGTGTCGCTCCTCTCCAACACCTCCCACCGGATGTGGGCCTTGATGAGCTTGATGATCGTATGAGGCTCGGAAGAGGACTGGCGCTGAAGTCTTGAGGGCGGTGCTCTGGTCATGGTAGTGACCCCAACCCAGTGGCATCCGGCATGGAGGGCCTTCTTGTACCTCTGCCCGAATAGGGCGACTTTGTGAACGGATGCTGTCTTTGTGAATGGGGCAGCGCCCAGCCTCCAGGGGCCTCGCGAGAATCCGGTGGTGGTGTTGCCCTTCCAGTCGGCCAGGCGACTCCTCCTCAAGTGGCGCGGGCAGGGAGGCCTGAGCCGCATGAGGCCGAAGGACCCCGCCCGGGGTGGCAGCGCGAGGCGGCGCTCATGAGGAGCAGCTCCCGAGGCTCATGCCGTCATGGCTGAGGCGGCGGGCAGCTGCCCTTGGCGCTGTGGGTGAGGCCCAGGGCCCATGCTTGCTTCTCTTGGTGAGGCGACCAGCTTGTGCGTCGAGGCGGATGCCCACAGCGAGTCGCCTTGATGCTTCTCCCTCGTCGCAAGCTGACCCTGCGCTCAAATCTTGGAGTCGCTTCGCGTGGACTTGAGCCCTCGGAAGAGAAGGGAGGCCACTGGCGATGATTACCCTTGTCGCTTTCTTTGAGCGTGGGAAATGCCCGCCAGCAGGTAAGCCTTCTCCATCTTCAGCTCCTGCTCCTTGTGCTGCTTGTACTTATCCTTGCCTGCAGGTCCCTTCTGCCGAGCTCACGGAGGCGGGTGAGGCCGTCACCCTCGGCCGCCGCCTCCCCGTCCTTGAGTGCTCCGGCGGTGGAGCCCTTGTGGTGAGGCGTCGAGGGCGAACCGCCCCGGCGCGTCGAGGCCTGCAGCGCCTCGCGACCCTTCTTCGTGAGCCTTCTCGTGGCATAGCTTCTTCTGCCGTGGGATTCTTGCCTGGTGGTGGGCGGCGATTGGCTGGCGCTTCCTGCGCTCTTCGTGCAGGGTGGGCTGGCTCGGGCGGGCCTGGCGTGGCGTGCCCGGCCGTCAGCAGTGCCAGCCCCAGCCCCCTGCCGGGAGTGCTGGTTCGTGGCTCCGGCGCCCGCTTGGGCGGTTGATTTTGTGGAAGGCGTGCAGCAGCCGCGCCGGGGCGCGCGCCCGCCGCCAGGATTTCCTCGAAGAGGCGGCTGGCCAGCGGTGAGCCTTCTTGGTGGAAGCTCGGCTGATGAGGCAGCGCTTGAGGCCGAGGCTGCGGCAGCATGAGGCGTGAGCTGGGGCGCTGCCGCCCTTGCAGCGCCATCGGCGATCTTGGCGATGAGGAGGCCAAAGCGTCGGCTGGCAGCCTCTCGGGAGGCCTGTTCTCGGGCCGTCGAGAGGCCGGGAAAGCGAGGCGGCGAGAGGCGGCGGAGGCCGGGCAGGAACTCCTGGCCGGTGTCACTCCTTTGGAGGAGCAAGTAGAGCTGCGCGAGGCAGCCCTCAGCGTCGATGAAGGTGGCCTCCGGCGACCAGCGGAGCTCGAGCGTGAGGCGTTGGCGCTTGAAGCCGCCCGAGCAGCAGTCTGGCGCTTGGAGGCGAGGCGCTTGGCGGCAGGCGGAGGATGAGGTCGCTGCATGGGAAGCCAGCGTCTGGAGGAGGTCGGGCGCCGAGTGGCGGCAGCTTGAACCTCGGCCGAGTTCGAGGAAGGCTGGGTTTGATCGGGACCGAGGCTGAAGGCAGGACTGCTGCCTTGAGGCCAAGCTGGAGGAGGCGGCGCGGCGGGCGATGCTCTTCGGGCCGCCCTCGAGGTGGCGCGGGAGTCAACCACCTCTCGGGCCGTGGTGCTCCTTCTTCATGTGGTGGAGGAGGCGAGGCCGTCGCTTGCGCCAGAATCTGAGGACGAGATCGTCGGTGGCGAATCCTAGAGCATGAGCGCGGCCCCATGCTCACCATGCTCAGGAAAGAGCCAACACAGCCTTGGGTAACATCTGCGAGGTGGTTGTTGGCGAGCCGCCTGTGATTAACTCGCGGCAACCTTCAGTTCTTCACCGGCGTGGTGGCGGCGGCTAGAGCGCATGATCGGTCGAGGGCCAATAGGTTGGTGGAGGAGAGGGCAGCGCTGCTTAGGCGCCTTTTCTCGTGTCTTTAGCCATCTCCGAACATGTACCCCCCCGACTTTGGCGCAGCCATCGACCCAGTTCCCGGGCCGTCAAGGCGACTGGCGCCTTGGGTGGAAGACAATGTGGATGCTCTCGTCGGGGCCTTTGCCCGGACAACGGCAGGCGTGGTCATGGCCGCCGATGAGGGCAGCGTGGTGAAATAGCCTGGCGCCGCCCGATAACCCTTGAGGCGATGTGGCGAGGCCAGTGACGCCGACAACGGCTCGGGAGGTGCTCGAGGGCGCATTGGGGATTTATCCGACTAATTATGTATTGTCCCTGTTCCATTACTGCGCATGAATAGAACTCAGGTTTTGGCCTGATGGCTGTGAGAGCATTTTGGGAGGAGCCCTCATGTAAAACTTGTGTTCATCGTATTAGCGGTGTTACGCCGCCCATACGCCAGCGCCAAGTGGTTGGCTAAGCGGCGTGCTGGTTGGCGGTTTACCTTTGTTTACGTCTGAGCCACGAGATAGCACTGTGGGAGGCTGTGGCGACCAGTGTCTCTGATCGGTCGTAGGATCTGCGGTAAAAACTCTCGGAGAGAATCCGTGGGATCTGATAAAACCCTCTGTTGGAGCTTGTCGCGCCGCCCATGACCAGACCTCCTGCGGACCTTGAGCTACTGAGGGGCAGAAGTCGCCGAGAAGACAATGGCTCTGCAGGCGAGCCACGCCGTAAGGATCTGGGTTGCCAGCAGTCGCGAACATGGTGATGACGATCTGACGGAACACGGCGTGGCGAAGGTGGATTCGGCGCACCCTACTGGCGCGAAAAATGTCGGTTCGGGTTCGGCAGACCCACGAGGTTCGAACTGGGGTGCTGGCGGAGATCAACCCTCCACCGTCTTGCACCTCGCTGAACCGCTAGGACCTAAACTACTAAACGGAACAGCACAAGAGACACGAGATTTATACTGGTCCAGGCCACCATTGTGGTGTAATACCCTACTCCAGTGTGTGGTGTTGTGGATTGCCTCTTGGGCTGATGCGGATCAATACAAGGAAGAACAGCCTCGTGAGGGTCTGTTCTTGGCGGGTGCAATGAACTGCTAGGTGGTGTTCAGTCGCTCTAGCTACTGGTTTCTTGATGAGGATTCGTATTTGATCCGGTCCATCTTCCCTGGGGGTGGCTACTCCTATTTATAGGCGAGGGCCCTGGGCCTCTTCCCAAATATTGAGCGGGAAGGGCGCCAACAATTGGCCATTTGAAGGAGCAGCGGATACACTTATCTGACTAAAGTTGGTCCTCGCTTTGCCAAAGGCTCTGGTGATGATACTGCTTGGGCTCCACAATGACTCCCTTCAGCCGTTGGGCTGGTCTTGAGTCTTATTGCGAAGCGGATGCCTTTGCTTGATGCTCTCGCTGCGCTTGCTCCTTTGCACCAAAGAGGAAAGGAGGACCAACTGCTGTGGTGGCCTTGACTGGCGCCCTTAGTAAATCATGGCTTGCGTCATGGGCACCTCATGAGTACCCTGCCTTGAACTCTCCGCCAGCCTGACGAGGCCGTGCCTGAAGAAGCTCCTTGTCGTTCGCCCCACGAGGCTTGGCCCCTCGCGAGGGTCTTGAGCTTGCGTTGATGAAGATGGGCCGTGCTGGGCCTCCTTCGTGCCACGCCACAGGCCGCAGGCAGGCAAGTCTGGGTCCCCCGTTCCCAGAACGCCGACATTGATCCTATCTTGCAAGTCTATAGTCACCTACTATGTGTTATGATCCGGCAACCCCGAAGTGACAATAATCGGGACCACTCCCCGTGATGCCGTAGTTTGAGGTGTTCATGTATTCACTATGTGCTAATGCTTTGTTCCGGTTCTCTATTAAAAGGAGGCCTTAATATGCCTTAGTTTCCATTAGGACCCCGCTGCCACGGGAGGGTAGGACAAAAGATGTCATGCAAGTTCTTTTCCATAAGCACGTATGACTATATTCGGAATACATGCCTACATTACATTGATGAATTGGAGCTAGTTCTGTGTCACCCTATGTTATGACTGTTACATGATGAACCGCATCCGGCATAATTATCCATCACTCATCCGATGCCTACGAGCTTTCCATATACTGGTTTACGTTTATTTACTTTCCCATTGCTACTGTTACAATCACTACAAAACACCAAAAATATTACTTTTGCTTCCTTTACTTTTGTTACCGTTACCACCACTATCATATTACTTTGCTACTAAACACTTTGCTGCAGATACTAAGTTTCCACGTGTGGTTGAATTGACAACTCAGCTGCTAATACTTGAGAATATTCTTTGGCTCCCCTTGTGTCGAATCAATAAATTTGGGTTGAATACTCTACCCTCGAAAACTGTTGCGATCCCTATGCTTGTGGGTTATCAAGACCTTTTTTGGCGCGATGCGCCAGGAGCATAGCTCTATTCTTTGAGTCACTTGGGATATATATCTGCTGGACACTATGAAGAACTTGAAAGGCGAAAACAAAATTTATCCCTCAACTATGAGGGGAGGTGAGAACGCCATCTAGCTCTGCACTTGATTCACCTACATTATGAGTAAGCATCGACACCTAAACCTGCTTACGCTATTCATTACGATATGTTGCTTGTTATTGATGATGCCACTTACGCTATGCATGATCTTGTCGGCGTTAAGGGCAGGGGTCCCCGAGACTTGCTGCTGCTGACTGTGGCGTGGCTCAAAGGGGCCCATCACGGCCCATCTTCATCAACACAAGCTCAATACCCTCGTGAAGGAGCGGACGAGGAGCTTCCTCGAACCTGGCCTCATCGAGTGGCTCACGAGGAGGAGAGAGATCAAGGCGGGGTACCTCACGAGGTGCCCATGATGCAAGCCATGGCGACCAAGGCGCGTGAGGGCGCCAGCCAGCGATGTCCTCCTTTCCTCTTTGGTGCAAAGAACAGCAAGCGCAGCGAGGAGCATCAAGCAAAGGCGTCCATTTGATGCAACAAGACCAAGACCAATAGCGGCGGGAAGGAAGTCATTGTGGAGCCCAAGCGGCGTCACCACGGAGCCTTTGATGGCGAGGACCAACTTTAGTCGGGATAAGTGTACCGGATGTTCCCCTTCAAAATGGCTAATTGTTGGCGCCCTTCCGCTCAATATTTGGGAAGAGGCCGGGGCCTTCGCCTATAAATAGGACTAGCCACACACAGAGCTAGGGGTATCTTGGAGGAGAGAGAGAAGAGAGAACAAGCTGAACTCCTCCAAGCAGTTCATGCCTTGACCAGAACAGACCCTCATGAGGCTGTTCTTCCTTGTATTGTTCATCACCATCAGCCTCGAGGCAATCCACCACACGAAACTAGGTAGGGTATTACACCACAATGGTGGCCCGAACTAGTATAAACCTTCGTCTCTTGTGTTGTTCCTTTAGTAGTTTAGATCCAGCGGCGGCGGGGTGTAGGTAGGTAGAGCGAGATCTCGCGCACCAGTGTTCAAACCTCAAGGGTGCCGGGCCGAAATCCGACATTTGGCGCGCCCGGTAGAGTGCGCGGAGTTTCCTTCCGCCACCGCCGTGACCGCCTCGCGATGAGCAGCGCCTTTGCTCCGGCCGGCCAGCGCCTTGTAGCGTGGGCGAGGCTCGAGCCTGGCCCGGCCTTGCAGCAGAGTGCGGTGGCGGACAAGTTCAAGCCAGCAGCGCCGCGCGCTACAACAGCGACCGATCCGCTAGCCTTCCTGCTGGCGTCACGAGAGCCGTCCTCGAGCTGGGGGGTAGCAGCGGGGTCATTGGCCAACTGGCTTCCCATGGCCCTCACCGGCGCTCAGCGCCAGCTACTCCACCGCGGCAGCCTCCGTGGCCTCTTGGGAAGAGCTGCGCAACCTCTTCCTCACCCACCACGCTGCTGCGGCGCCCGGTCATCGCGGCCCTCTGGGTGGCTTGCGGCGCCGCCTTCAAGACACCACTTCAAGCCATTCGTCCGCCGGGTGGCGCCGCGCCTCCTGTGAGGAGCTCCCCGGACGGTCGGCGCCCAAGGCGATCGACCTTCAGCTCGGAGGACCACCCCTCGAACTCAGCACTGCTGGTGCGCTCCCATCTTGTGCACCCCACCATCTGCCAGTGGCCGTCACGGGACTTTCATCGGCTGGCAGCGGGCCTCAAGCGTGCTCTCAGTTGAGGCCTTCAACCTCCTCTGCATACCCAGGCGGCTACAGCCACCCGGCCCTTCTCGAGGCGTCGGGCGGGTCATCCAGCTCCTTGGGACAGATCCGGCTCCCGGTAACGAGGCACCTCGACAACTTCCTTGCGGAGCTGGTCGATTCGACGCCGCCCCCATCGGCCTCCTACGCGCCATCCTCGGCTACCCAACACTGGCCCAATTCATGGCGCGACTTACCGGCGTACAACCTCATGAAGATGCCGGGAACAGCGGTGTCCTCACCGTGCCGGGGACACGGGAGATCTTGCTGCGGTGCTCAAGCTTCGCCTTCAAGATGGCCAGCGCCGGCACAGCCCGCCCACGCGGATACCCCTGAGCCCAAGGGGCTGCACCAACTAAGAAGAAACGGTTGTTCACCCAAGACAAGCGAGACCAAGCAAATACCGTCGGCGAGGGCGGGTCAGCAACGCCACTTTCACCATAGGTGCCAACCTCGAGCCCGAGCGGGAGGAGGCCCTGGTCAAGTTCTGCGGCGCAAACAAGAAGGTAGTTGCACGGGGGCCTGATCAGTTGGCGGGTATCCCTAGGGGCGTGTCGACATCACCTCCCGTGTGCCCCAGCGTCGCGCCCGTGAAGAAGCGGCGGCATTCCACCGAAAAGCAAGCCTTCATCGTCCGAGACCCGCAAACTAGAAGCTGCTGGGGTCATTAGCGAGTCCGATATCCGGACTGGTTGGCCAACCCTGTCGTTGTGCCAAAGAAGGGAGGGAAGGGCGCGTAATGTCGACTTCACCAACCTCAACAAGGCATGCCCGCAAGATCCGTTCCGCTCCCTCGCATCGACCCGGATCGTCGATTCCATCGCTGAGTCGACTGTTATGCTTCTTGGATGCCTTCTCCGGTATCACCAGATCAAGATGGCGGTAGAAGACCTGGAAAAACGACCTTCGACCCGTGTGGGGTGTCTGCTACGTGCATGCCATTCTGGCTGCGCCAGCGAGGCGACCTTCCGGTGACTGATGCACATCACCTTGGGTTCGCAGCTCGGGAAGAATGTTGAGGCTACGTCGATGACATTGTGGTGAAGTCTCGGGAGGCGAACCACGATACAAGACACTGGAGGAAACCTTCATGAGCCTCAGCGCGGTGAACCCACAGCTCAACCCGGAGAAGTGTGTGTTTGGAGTCCCCTCGGGCAAGATCTTGGGCTTCCTCGTATCCCACCCGAGGCATCGAGGCTAACCCGAGAAAAGGTCAAGGCGGTCGAGGACATGAGCCGCCAAAGACCCTCGTGGAAATGAGAAGCTCACTGGGCGTGGCTGCGCTAGGCGCTTCATCTCCAAGTTGGGGAGCAGCGCCTTTCTTCCAACTAATGAAGAAAAAAGGACCCTTTGAATGGTGAAGAGGCGGACAAGGCGTTTCAAGATCTCAAGAGGTACCTAACCAGCCCTCGGTCATGGTTGCCCCCACGCCTTGAGAACCCTGGTGCTCTACCTGCCGCCACTCCCTACTCCCTTGGCGCAGCTCTTGTGGCAGTTGGGAAGAGCGTCAAACCAAAACCACAGCAGCAGCCCAGGTCAAGGCAAAGAGGGAACAAGGAAGACCCACAGAAACCACTACCACGGCTGAGAAGGGTCAGCCACCATGAGCGCCTTGGGAACGGAAGAGGTCCCTCCCCCAGACTACCAGCCTTTGGAGGCTTCATCGCCTCAGGAGGCGCCACGGTCCCAGGCGCCATTGCTGGCGCTCCAAACCTCATTGAGCACCCAGTGTGCCCGTCGGCCACGGTGTTGCGGGGGCCGAGAGCACAGTACCCCATGCCTCAAAAACCCCTCCTCGCGCTATTGGTGGCCTCGTGCAAGCTGCGGCACTATTTTCAGGGTCACCCCATCAAGGTCGTCTCAGCGTAGCCCTTGGAAAGGGTGCTCAGGAGCCCTAACTCAGCCGGAAGGGTCGCGGAGTGGAACATTGAACTGCAAGCGTTTCAGCTCGAATTTAGGACGACCAAAGTCATCAAGGGGGCCGCATTAGCGGATTTCGTGGCAGAATGGACGGAGGCACCGGGCCTCAAGGCTGACGAGGATCGGTCCCTCTCCCACAGGCAAGCGCCCGAAGAGCTGGGTCATGTACTTGATGGGGCGTTCTCCGGGCATGGCGGCTGGGGCTGAGGGCGGTGCTCATATCTCCCCTCGGGACAAGCTCTACTACGCTGTGCAGCTCTGTTTCCATCAAGGTGAAAAGGTCTCCAACAACATAGCAGTATGAAGGTCTAATAGCGGGCTTGAAGGCCGCAGCTGCCCCTAGGGGTGGCGCCTTACCATCAAGGCGATTCGCAGCTCCTCGTTAATTTCTCCAACAAGGTGTCACGAGCCAAAAGATGAGCACATGGAAGCCTACCTTGGAGGTCCATGGGATGGAGAAAGCAGTTAAGGGGTTGGAGTTGCAGCATGTGCCCCACGGCACCAATCGAGGGCCGGCGACATCACCGAGCGAGCATCTAGGCGGTTACCTCGGGGAGCTGGCGTCTTGAGGGCGGCTTTTCAAGCCCTCGGCCATGCCATCACTATCAAACACGGCGCAGCCTCGGGAGGCTCCCTCATCCACCTGCCTCGGGGCCCAGTCTGTGGCCCGACCTCGAGGCGCGCCTGCTCACGGCGATGGAGCCTCGGGAGGGGTGTTGGATCCTGAGCTCGGAGCTACTTAACGCAAGGGACCCTGCCGGAGAAGGAGGAGGAAGCGGAGCATGTGGCCTTGACAAGCCACACGTCTTGCATCGAGGATGGAGAGCTCTATCGGAGTGACCAAATGATGTGTCCTCTGCTGCATCTCCGGGGAGCAAGGGAAAGAACTGTTTGGCGTATATACGGTGGAGGCTGTGGGCATCACTCGTCATCACGAACCCTCGTGGGCAAGGCATTACATGGCGGTTTCTATTGGCCTACTGCGCTCCAGCGATGCCATCGAACTAGTGAAGGCTTGCGAAGCCTGCCAATTCCATGCCAAAGCAGACCCATCGGCCGGCGGAAGTGCGCAAACTATACCCTCTCGTGGCCATTCGCGATGCGGGGCTGGATATCACTGGGCCCGTTTCCTCGGCGCCGGTATCACTACCTCTCGTCGCCGTGGACAAGTTCACCAAGTGGGCGAAGTGGAAGCCGTCCGCACCATCCCGTTGGTTCTGCGGTCAAGTTAAATCAAGGGCATCGTGAGCGGTTAAAGTGCGAACCGCATCATCACCAACGGTTCGCAATTCACGATAACCTCTTCAAAACATCTTTGTGCTAACCTAGGAGCATGCAGATATGCTACGCTTTGGTGGCGCACCCGAAACGGCCAGGCGGCGGGCCGCGCTTGAGAGGTCTGAGGGGCCTCAAAACCAGAACATTCAAGAAAGCGGGAGCTGCGGCGGAGGTTGGTACTGACGAGCTTGATCCATGTTGTGGTCCATCCGCACAACCACGACCAAGCCAAGCCGGAGAGACCCGTTCTTCCTGGTCTATGGGCAAAGCGGTCCTCCCTCATGGTCGAGGGCGTCGTTACGCACGGGTCTGGCGTTCGACGAAGCGATGGGGCGCCATGCAGGGACGGACCTCGTCTTTGGGGAGGCGTCGTCGAGAAGCTGCGTTGCAAGCGAGGTACCAATAAGCACTGCGATGATACCACTGCCGCAACATCGCCCCGAACTCTTGAGGTAGGGGACCTCGTGCTCGGGCGGGTTCTCTCGGGAGGGGCTGCATAAGCTCTCTCCCATGTGGGAGGCTTCGTTCAAGGTTATTCATGTTTCGAGCCCGGCTCAGCGCTTGGAGACTCGGGAGGAGTGCCAGTCCGAGCGCGTGGAACATCCAGCACCTCAGGAGGTTCTACCCCTAAAAAGGCCCGAGCACATGAAGAAGGCGAATGCCTGTGAAGCCTATCTTTTGGAAAAGGCCCGAGGCACATGAAGAAGGCGAATGCACTGTGAAGCCTATCTTTTGGAAAAGGCCTAGAGCACTGTGAAGAAGGCGAATGCCGGTGAAGCCTATCTTTTACGGAAAGGCCCAGGGCACTGTGAAGAAGGCGAATGCTGTGAAGCTTATCTTTTGGGAGAAGGCCCAGGCACATGAAGAAAGCGAATGCACTGTGAAGCCTATCTTTTGGAAAAGGCCCAAAGCACATGAAGAAGGCGAGTGCACGTGAAGCGGGGCAGCGTGTGGAAAAGGCCCAGGCACTGTGGCGAGGGCCAATGCCCGTGAAGCTTGCTTCCCCAAGAAAGGCCGGAGCCTATGAAGAAGGCCAGCACTTTGTGGCTTCGCTGCCGTGGCGCTCTCACGTAATAGTGAGTTGGGGTTGTACACGCCCGGAGTCTCGGGGCGCCCGGCCTCGAGCCACAGGGCTCCCTCCCGCCCATGGCAGCACTTAGCTCCATGTTGGTGAGAAGGCGTGAAGACTAGATTAGGTGCAGGACGGCTTTTTCATTGCTTTCTGCAGTTGGCCTGTTCATTCTCATTTGAAGTTTTATTGAAGCTGTTGCCGTTTTGATTTGTGGCTCTTGACTTTTCGCTCTCACGCCTCGATTTCTCTCGCGCAAGGTCTCGCGAGGGCAGCCTGGCGCCCTCAGTGTTTTCTGCCCTTATCGTTCAAGGTTTCCCAACCTGGGTCCTGCAGGAGCACCCTCGGTCCGTGCCTCACGGGCATCACGACCTGAACACATGACCTGGGTGGTCGCCCCCACAGTGAGGTGGAAACTACCTACTGGCGTGCGGCCGAGGCGCGATGCAGTAGCGAAGCTTGATCAGACGATGATTAACGGCGAAAGTCAAACCGCCCCACGGGGCCCCACACTCTTGTCTTCTGCGGGGAAAAGAAAAGGAAGAACAAATCGTCAGCGGCTCGCCCGGCCACCACCCGCGAGGAAGACTCGAGCCGCCTCCCGGGGCTCAAGCGGACTCCCTCTCGCTTCACCGGCGCGGCAAGTGGCGGACCCGCTACCACCCTCAAGCAGAGCCTGCGGCGTGGGGGCTGATCGCGACGCTCTTTGGAAGAGCCGCTGCCGAAGAAGAATCGATGAAGCTCGAGGCCCTGGCGCCGCCGACCACACGTCGCTGTCCTCTCCGTCATCGCGGGGGCTGGGCCCCGACGTGATCGTCGTCCTCGGGGCAGCACCCAGCACGGTGACCATCCTCCCGAACACCCTCACGTAAAGGGTGGCATTGCCGTCGAACTTGAAGTGCAGGGTGCACCGATGGCTCAGGCCACTCGCGCGGGCAAATGTCTGCCAGCCATGAGTCGGGGCGGGCTCTGGTGTGGAGACCTCAGCAAGCCAGGGAGGCCCGGCTGCGGCCTGGCCGTGCACTGGAGCAGAGGCCCCTCGGGCGCCCAGTGAGCTCACCTGGGAGGCGAGGAAGCTGAAGCGGGTGCAAGTCGGCTCCGCCGACCACACAACAAACTCCGGCAACACCTCCGCAGGAGCACAGGCGGCCTAGGGGCCACGCGGCTGTAGCGCCCAGCCATGACCAACCGTCCATCGCCGCGCGGAAGATCACCTCCGCGGCCACAGGGAGTTGCCTTGGGAGCCACATGATGTTTGCGAGGCGGCCTCGACCGCACTTGGGCGGGGGAGAGGCAGGCTCAACCTGGCGGGCCTTCCCCTTCTCTGCGGCCGAGAACTTCCTCGGCGGAGCCATGAAGAAGGAGGAGAAGCGAGAGGGGACAGACTGGAAGGGCATGCACCGTTCCGTACTTAAAGCCAGAGGAGGCCAACCACCGGCCTCCACAATCGCAGGTAATCATGACCCGCTTTGCATGCAGGGACTTGTCAATTAAATGCGATTGCCGGCGTTGTGGGGAAGTGGAGGCATACGTCAATCAACCATCACCTTGGCGCCCAAGGCCCTTGGCTGTTAGGGACCCAGGGCCGCACTGCCCCTTAGCGCCTCTGCTCGACCAAGCCCAGGCGCGCCTTTGGCCAGGGGCTCTGTCGACGTTACAGGAGCAGGGGTCCCCAGACTTACTGCGTGCGGCCTGCGGCGTGGCTCAAGGGGGCCCATCACGGCCCATCTTCATCAACACAAGCTCAAGACCCTCGCGAGGCCAAGCCTCCGCAGGGCGGACGACGGGGAGCTTCCTCGAGCTGCAACCTCATCGGCTGGCTCATGAGGCGGAGAGATCAAGGCGGGGTACCTCACGAGGTGCCCATGGCGCAAGCCATGACGACCAAAGGCGCCCGGCGGGTGCCAGCCAGCAGTGTCCTCCTTTCCTCTTTGGTGCAAAGCAGAGCAAGCGTGAGCGAGAGCATCAAGCAAAGGCGTCCATTTGGTGCAACAAGACCAAGACCAGCCCAGCGGCAGGAAGGAAGTCATTGTGGAGCCCAAGCCGGCGTCACCACGGAGCCTTTGACGAGGCGAGGACTAACTAGTCGGGATAAGTGTACGGATGTTCCCCTTCAAAATGGCCAATTGTTGGCGCCCTTCCCGCTCAATATTTGGGAAGAGGCCCAGGTCCTTCGCCTATAAATAGGACTAGCCACACACAGAGCTAGGGGTATCTTGGAGGGAGAGAGAGAAAGAGAGGGAGCAACTGAACTCCTCCAAGCAGTTCATCGCCCGGCCAGAACAGACCCTCATGAGGCTGTTCTTCCTTGTATTGTTCATCACCATCAGCCCTGAGGCAATCCACCACACCACAAACTAGAGTGGGTATTACACCATAATGGTGGCCCAAACTAGTATAAACCTTGCGTCTCTTGTGTTGTTCCTTTAGTAGTTTAGATCCAAGCGGGCGGGGGTGCAGGTAGGTAGGCGAGATCTCCGTCGCACCCGGTGTTGAACCTCAAAGTCTGCCGGGCCGAAATCCAACGAGATACTTATGATGAAACTACTTCTATGCACGATACTCATGCCTCTTAGTGAATTTCTTGATGAACAAATTGCTAGGGCTAGAGAGAAAGAAATTATTGAATCAGAATATATTGATGAAAGTGATGATGAAGATAGGCTGTTATTCACGAGGTTATGTTTTGATATGGAAGCTTACGCACTATTTTAGCTGCGAGAGATAGAAAACGAGCTTAAGAGGCTATTAGTTAAATGGAACAAAGAATCTCTTAGAGATAAAATGAAACCTGACCCTGCTTTTGCTACTTCACCTATTTGTGTTCCCGATAAGGATTATGAATTCTCTGTTGATCCTAATATAATTACTTTGGTTGAATCTGATCCTTTTCATGGTTATGAATCTGAAACTGTTGTGGCACATCTTACTAAACTAAATGATATAACCACCCTGTTCACTAATGATGAGAGATCTCGCTACTTTTACATTCTTAAAATATTTCCATTCTCATTAAAGGGTGATGCTAAGATATGGTTTAATTCTCTTGATCCTGGTTGTGTGCGTAGTCCCGGGATATGATTTATTACTTCTCTGCTAAATATTTCCCTGCTCATAAGAAACAAGCTGCTTTAAAGGAAATATACAACTTTGTGCAAATTAAAGAAGAGGTCTCCCACAAGCTTGGGGAGGCTTCTCAAATTACTTAATGCTTTGCACGATCATCCTCTTAAGAAAAATGAAATACTTGATATCTTTTATAATGGACTAACCAATGCTTCGGAGATTACGGATAGTTGTGCTGGTTCTCTTTTCAGGGAAAGAACACCGGATGAAGCTGAAATTCTATTGAATAATATGTTGACAAATGAAAATAATTGGGCACCTCCTGAGCCAGCTCATGCTCCAATTAATGAGCCTATTCCGAAACCAACTCCGAAGAAGAGATGTGTTCTATTTCTCAGTCCCAAAGATATGCAAGAGGCAAAGAAATCTATGAAAGAAAAAGGTATTAAAGCTGAAGATGTTAAGAATTTACCTCCTATTGAAGAAATACATGGTCTTAATTTACACTTTGTTGAAAAAACATATGATCTGATCCCTTACCTATTGAAGAACCTCCCGATCCGATAACCCGACACGAGCGATAAAGGTAAATTCTCTCTATAGATTTGATGAAGGTGATATTCCTCATTATAAGTACGCTAGACAATGCTTGATCGGTTTGATAATTTTATTGTCAAACAAGAAAATTTTAATGCTTATTTTGGTAGACAATTGAAATACGATTCCGATATGATGAAACGCTTGGGTGATTATATGGCTAATATTAGAGGTGAACTTAAACTTGTTAGCAAACATCCTTCTATGGTTACCACTCAAATGGAACAAGTACTTAAAGCTCAAAAAGAATTGCTTGATGAAATGAATAGTAAGAAAAATGATTACGCTGTTAGAGTGGCTACTAGAACTGGTAGAATAACTCAGGAACCTTTGTATCCTGAAGGGCACCCTAAGAGAATTAAGCAATATTCTCAGAGAAATAATATTGATGCACCTAGCTCTTCTAAAAAGAAGAAAAAGGAAAATTATGGGACTTTGCAAACCTCTAGTGAACCTATAGCTGAAACACCTGATAATCCAAATGATATATCTATGTCTGATGCTGAAACACAATCTGGTAATGAACATGAACCTAGTGAAAATGTTAATGATGATGTTCATGATGATGCTCAACCTAGTAATGATAATGATGTAGAAGTTGAACCTGCTGTCGATCTTGATAACCCACAATCAAAGGATCAACGTTATGATAAGAGAGACTTTGTTGCTAGGAAACATGGCAAAGAAAGAGAACCTTGGGTTGAAACCCATGCCTTTTCCTCCCAAACCATCCAAGAAAAGGATGATGAGGATTTTGGCGCTTTGCTGAAATTATTGGACCTATCTTTTTGCGTGTCACGATTAAGCGATATGCTCAAAATGAATCCCACTACAAAAAAGACACATCCATGACATTTTGGGCGAGCGGATTTTTTTACATCATACATATGACACTTCTATGGCGATAATGGTGACAAAACCGGTATCATCATAGATGTGGTGAGCTCTACTTCTATGACAAAAATCATGACAGAAAATGGGCTTTTAAGTCCTAGGCGGGCGGAGGCGCAGCTACATGACATTCTTTGGGCCATCCATGACGGAAAAAACCATGGTAGAAGCGGTAGCGGAAAATATTGGGGAGTCCCGGTTATGGTGGGTGGTCGGGGCGGCGATCGCGTTTCTCTCGTGCGTCTGCGCGCATGTGTGCGGCGTTGAGCTCTTGAACCCAAGCGAGGCGTTGGGCTCTAACTGAACCCGGCGATTACCTTTGTGAGGCTACGCGTTCTTGAACTCGGCGATCGATCGATGGCTGTTAGCTGAACCCGGTCGGCGATTCGCCGCTCTGCGCTAAGCGAAGCCGACCGATGCTGCCTCTGGATGAACAGTGAGCGTTGCGGGAGGGGGGGGGGTTGGATGAACAGTTCCCGATGGGGGTGGATGAACAGGACCCCGTGGTGTTGCCTCTGGATGAACAATACCCCGATCAATCGAGCTGGTTGGGGCTGGATGAACAGGACCTCGTGGAGGGCTGGATGAACAGGACCACCCGTGGAGGGCAGGATGAGCAGTAGCCCGTGGAGGGGTGGTTGAACAAGAGCCCGTGGAGAGGGCTAGTTGAACAGTAGCCGGTGGAGTAGCGTGCGGTGGAGGCTGGATGAGCAGGGCCGTGGATGAGCGATCGCATGGAGGCTGGAGGAGGTTGACGGTGGATGAGCAGTAGCCCGTGGAGGTGGAGGGGGTCGACGGTGGAGATGAACAGTATCCCATGGAGTCCGTTTTGCGATCGCCACACCTCCCAATGAACAGGACCCGTTTGACCGTGGCGCTCCAACACAAGTCCGTTTCCTCCGTTTTGCGATGCGCCACACCCCTCCCGATCAACGGGACCCTGTTTACGACCATAGGAGGTCCGTTTCCTCCGCTTTTGCGATGCATGAGACCCCTCCCGATGAACAGGATCCCGTTTCGAACGTGACCGGTCGAACACAAGGTTGTTTCCTCCGTTCTGCGGTACGCCAGGCCTCGTTTCCATCGCCTGTTCCGTCCAAGCCCTCCCAATGAACACGACCACGCGTTACATTTGCCTCCCCATGAACACAACAGCGGCGCTGTTTCTCCGTTCCGAACCAGCCATGTACGAGTCACGGCTGTGCGTATCTGTGAGTAGGCGTTGAGACCCGCCCTATGTACACATACGTGGCGTATTTTCTTTCTTGCACCACGGCGCTGTATGCGTGCGTGTACATGCTACGTGCGCGCCTCTACTACGACACGTGAGCGCCTCTACATCGACCAGTATATATGTACGTACACGTTCGCGACTAGAATGACAATGCTACGTATGCTTTGACCAGGTGGGTCCCGACTGTCAGGCAGTTCCTTGCGTGCGAAGATGTAGCTGGTGGGTCCCAGCAGTCAGGGGGAAATGTTATTTTCGAGAAATACAGTGGCCCGTTCGGTGGGTCCCAGCTATCAGGTGGAGGAATCATTATTTTCCGCGTAATAAGGTGGCACTTCCTTGCTGCGGCCGTGGACCCAGTATCGACCTCTCCATGTACGATCCACGTCCGATGGAAGTCGTTCCTTGACCACGTTGACCATGCCGCACCGAGAGCACCAGGCGGTGGGCGGCGAGGCCTAGGAAGGGACAACGGGAGCCGGGAAAACGCGGCGGTGGAAGCCAGCGGAGAGTATCGAGGTTCCTTGGTTCCTTTGTGGTGTGAGATTGCCGTCGCGCGAGAACTGGCCAGCGATGGGAATAGTAGGGGCGGCGAGGCCTCCGCGGGCATAGCCGACCCCACGGGAGGAGGAGCATGCGGCATGACCGATGCTGCTTTTTAATTTGGAGCAAGAAGACTAGAGGTTGAAGAAGCACTCGGCCGTTGGATGGACATCGACGGTCCTCGAGCTAGAATCGTTCATATTGACTAAAGTTGACAAAGGCCCCGTCGATCAACTTAGTAGGCCCTAAGTCAGCCTCCCACCATGGTGGGTCCCAACTAGCGGGGAGTATTCATTTTTGTGCGTAATAAGGAGGCACTTCCGGTGGGTCGAGCTAATAGCGAGGCAGCTTTTCAGCAAAATCTGTTGGCCCGTCCGGTGGGTCCCAGCGATCGAAACGTTTTTTAAGTGAAATAAGGTGGCCCGTCCGATGGGTCCTGTTGTCGGTGGAGGAATAATTATTTTGCGGCGTAATAAGGAGGCACTTCCTTGCGGCCGCTGGACCCGGTATCGGCCTCTCCACGTCTGATACTCTTCCGATGGAAGTCGGTCGGTGACCACGTTGACCACGCCGCGCCGAGAGCACCGAGGCGGTGGGCGGCGAGACTAGGAAGGGGACGACTCGGAGCCGAGGAAGGCGCAGCAGTGGATGCCACGCAAAGAGAGTCGAGGTTCACTGGTTTGGCTGCGGTGTGAGGCTGTTGTCGCCACAGAATAACGAGGGGTGTGGGTGAGTAGAGGATGTCACGGCCAGCGGTGGGAGTAGTAGAGGCGGTGAGGCCTCCAGCGGCATCCTGACCCGACCACGGGAGGCAGGAGCAGCAGCACGACCGGGGCGCTGGTTTGGTAATTTGGAGCAAGAAGACCAGAGGTTGAAAAAGTACTACGGCCGTTGGATGAACATTATCTGATAACAGGAGCTAGAATCGTTCATATTGACTAAGTTGACAAAGGCCTCCATCCCCGTCAACTTGGTAGGCCCACAAGTCAGCCTCCCACTATGCTGGGTTCTAGCTGGCAGGGGGAATATTCATTTTTTGTGCGTAATAAGGAGGCACTTCCTTGCGTGCGGCCGTGGACCCAGCTGTCAGGTGGAGGAATCATTATTTTGCGCGTAATAAGGAGGCATTTCCTTGTGTGCGGCCGTGGACCCAGCTGTCAGCCTCTCCACGCATATTCTACTTCCGATGGTGTCGTTCGTTGACCATATTGACCACGCGCTTGGCGTATCCAAGGTGGTGGATGCGGTGAGGCCGGACAACAACGAGCGGAGATGGGAAGATGCGGGAGTAGAGTCATGAGCGAGAGAGGTGTCTGAGGTTAAGCGGTTCTAGTGCGGTGTGGTTCGGCGATCGGTGGAGAAGAACAGGAGGTGTGGAGGGTGGAGGATGGCACGGCCAGCGGTGGAGTAGCGCTTCATAGCGAAGCGTGCTAAGCGAGCTGCTAGCAGCAGGAGGCGGGAGGTGGTCCGCGGGCTGGAGGAAGAAGGCGAGATTGAAGATGGATGCGGTCGTTGGATGTAAATCCAATGGCTAACATGTCGAGAATCATTTGTTGACTAAATTGACAATGACTTGCGTTGGCCGACCTATTGGCCCACATTTGACCTCAAAAATGTAGCGTATTCAACCCATTTTTCAAATTCTGATCTTTTTTTTTGCGGTAGAATTTCTGATCAGTTTGATCTTTTTTGAATTACAGCCATTAGCTGGGCTGGGTGAACAAATAATGTAGCGTCCATGCGGCCCATTTATTTTATTTCCTAAATAATTACAGGCCATTTGCACTTTCTCGAAATACACAATTTTCTTTGGGCTGATTCTAATTATAATGTTGGGTTGGGCCAACAATGTTATCAAAAAATAAAAAAGGGCTGAGCATTTTGTTATAAATATATTTAAATAATAAGTGATATTATTACATTAGTCCTTAAATCTTACCAAGCTTTTGTACACAATCACTAGGATTTTCGTGCCAAAACAATCCAGGATTTTATTTGTTAAGAAATTATTTTATAATTTAATAAGATGTGGGATATTTTTTCTTACATATGTAAGTATCATTAAATATATGATGACAATAAAATAATATATAATAACATATAAAATAATTTTGTTTAGAAAAACAGGGAGCATCTCCCCGGTTCCATTGCTGAGAATGAAACCACAACATATTCTGATACAGCAGCTCAAAGAGCAGTTCGAAAGCAAAGGTAGAAAAGCTACAAACTAGGGCGGGTGGATGAACAAGTTCTCTGAATAACACAAATCACCGGCGGTGCCAAAGGCGAGAAGCGGATAGAGCACTCAAATGACACAAGGAGGGTCCAGTGAAGCCTTCATGGTCTTGGTGAGGGGCCGTGTCGACTGCGGTGACCGAGTAAGCAAGCGGAGACACGGGCTGGAAGGCGTAGCATGGTGGATGTCCCTCTTTTTCAGCGCCAGGTGCCCATCATCTTCATCAGAGATCTTGAGACGAGCCCACGGGTCCAGCCCCAGAGCAGGTTGAGCCTTGTTCAGCCACAAGTGATCGCCATAGCGGTTTCGGAGGGATCTTGTTAGGGTTTCCTGAAGCTCATCAACTTGTCCTTGTCCGATCCGGAGGATAGAATCGCCAGATTCCTCACCATGTTCTGATCAACCTCAAGACCCGCGGAATGGAAATCCAGGAGGTGTTCTTGAATATCATAGCATTTCTATATTTCCAGAGGCACCAAAGGACAGCTGAGCTAACAGTGTTTAAAACTGAGCACTTTTTGGTAGCAATCCAGAATCTGGTGACAGATTCGAAGGATGAGCCAATCTGACTAGAGAAATATTCCTCAATGTGGGCCCAAAGATGTTTAGCAACTATACATTCAAAAAAATAGGTGAGAACAAGACTCTTGTTCCAAGAAGTAAACACAATCAAGGGGTTTGATGATGTGTCTCTTCCTAAGGTTATCCCTAGTCATCAACTTGTTTTTGGAGAGAAGCCAGAGAAATACATGAATTTTAGGGGGAACTCTCAATTTCCAGACAGCACGGATAAACACGGGTTGAACCCCTCTAAAGTTGATAACATGATAGGGGGAGCTGGAGGAATACTTCCCCTTATTGTCCAGCTGCTAAATCAGGGCATCCGGCTTGGCAATAAAGGTAATGCTTTTGGCAATTTCCTCCAACTGGAACCATTGTTCCATGAGACTATCACTAAAGTTCCTTCTAAAAGAGAGTTTTAGGCATTGACCGTCCCAAACTTCATTGACACTTTTGTTAAGCTCATTGCAGACAGAGTAAATAGGCCAAAATTGGACAGCTAGGGGGGATGTGCCAAACCAAGTATCTTCCCAGAACCTGGTTCTGCCCCCATCCCCTATATTCCATCTGTAGCCAAATTTCACAGCATGCATAATAGATTTTAATCCTTTCCAGAATCTAGAGGTCTTAGGGTTGGAGGAAGGGACAAAAATATTAGGTTTATTTCCTAGGTATTTATGGGCAATAAGAAGCTTCCGAGGTTTGGGTCTTCCTCATAGAATCTTTTAATCCAAGACCCTAGAAGACATATGTTAATTTCTTGGAGGTTAGGTATGCCTAGGCCTCCAAAATCTTTTCATAGAGACTAGGGCCCAATTAGCAAGGTGTAGCTTCCTATTTCCCTCAAAATCATTCCACAAGCAATGAGACATCTGAGAATTGATGAGGTTCACTGCCCATTTAGGGAACTTGAAGAAGGAGAGGAGATACCTTTGGAATGCTAGCCAAACAAGCTTGTATGAGGATCAATCTACCTCTATAAGAGAAGTTTGCCCTCCACCCAGCAATCCTTTTAATGATTTTATCCGAGAAGGGGTTGGATATCCTCTCTCCTCAGTTTATCATAGTGGAGAGGGATACCTAGGTACTTAATGGGGAAGTTACCTTTATTACAGACTAGAATAGAGAGGAAGTCAGCTAACTCCTGATCATCCATGTTGATAGGGATGAGTTCACTTTTAGAGTAGTTGATTCTCATGCCTGAGACTTGTTCAAAACAGGTTAGAAATTTTTTTAGATTGCTAGCATGTGTGGAGTCATTGTCTAAGAGAAGGATGATATCATCTGCATATTGAAGGCAGATGATGCCACCAGGGCAGACCTCAGGACAGAGCCCTGCAATCAGACTATGATCAACAGCTTTGCTCAGCATTTTAGTAAGAACGTCCACTACTAAATTAAACAAAAGCGGGGGGATGGGGTCACCTTGCCTAAGGCCTTTACCAGCAAGGAAAAAATCACTTTCACAGTTATTTAACTTGATCCCAACAGACCCCCCATGAGTAAGTTGCTGGATCCAACTCTCCTCTATGAAAGGCTTGGAAAAGATCTAAGAGATCATTTTTCACCAAGTCTCAAAAATGCTGGTAAAACAAGAAGGGAATCCCATCAGGACCAGGAGCCCCATCAGGATAAGAGCTAAAAATGGCTTCCTTCACCTCTGTCTCTGAAAAAGGGGCTTCTAGCAGCTCATTTTCAGCAGGAGAGACTTTTTCAGAAGCAGAGAAAAAATTGTTTTGTAGAGAGAACCCAAAAGGGTTTTCTTTCTTAAACAGTCTTTGTAGAAGTCACTAGCCACTTTCGACATCTCATCTACCTCGATGCTTGAGGCCATTAGGGCCATCAAGGGAGTGAATGAGGTTTTCCTCCTCCTCTGGTTAGCTCTGCATGGAAGTAAGCGATATTTCTATCACCCTCCTTAATGTTCCTATCTCTAGACCTTTGTTTGCCTTTTATTTCTTCTTGAAGCCAAATTTTCTTGAGCTCTCCATGGACAAAGTTTAATCTATTAGTCTCAGCCTCGAGAGAGGTCGGTGGTTTCTGCCTTAATATCTAGAGAATCAAACT
Source organism: Aegilops longissima (assembly GCA_021605205.1). NCBI lineage: Eukaryota > Viridiplantae > Streptophyta > Magnoliopsida > Poales > Poaceae > Aegilops > Aegilops longissima. Next base: position 28,953 of record JAHIAM010000291.1, read on the forward strand.
CAAGGAGGAGAAGCCTTTTGTATCTTCTAAGATTAGCTTCCTCATTGGAGTTCCACCCTTTGGTAGTTCTTCTAAATCTCCTGATTTTGATCTCGCCAATTTTCTAGGGGCAGCTGCTCCCGAGAGGCTCATTCAGATTTTCTGACTAGCTCGGTAAAATCTTCTCTAACAACCACCACTTTTCAAATTTAAAACTATTGCTCTTTGGAGTTTGGTTAAGACCCGAGTCCCGAGCAAAGGAGTGTGGTCACTACCACATGCGGGCAGAGCTCTACAACTAGAAAGGGGAAAGAAACTATCTAATTCTGTGACACAGAAAATTCTGTCAATGGTGGACATAATCCTGGAGCAGCACTTCCAACATATCTAACAAAACTATGGGTTTTCCTTCTGACAGGGCAATTCTCAACTTTATGGGCAACCATTTTGCAGATAAAACAACTCTTGGGCTTGACACATTTATCCAAATGATGCCCTGGTTCCCCACAGTTGTAGCAGATCACCTCAGAGTATGCCATAAGGCCCGAAGCAAGGGCAGGAGCAGTTTTCTGGATGTCCTATCTCTTCTTTTGCTGATTCTTGCCTTGGGATTTCCCACTAATCTGAGAGTCAGAACCACCAACAGATTGATCTTGGGCAATTACAGGAGCTTGCCCAGATTGTGCCCCCATTTGGGGCGGAGGTGGGCCGTACCACTGCCCAACCGGCGCTCCCCCCCATTGTGATAGGGGAAATTCATCGGAGTTCTTGGTTCCTTCTCATCCTCCAGCCAGATGTTGTCTCTCAGGAAGCAGAAATAACCACCAGACAACTCAATTGAAGCAGATTGCAAGCCTAGTTTCAATCTTCTGCAGGTTTGGGGGAGAGGTAAGGTAGGGGATCCACCTACTCCAGCTCGGTGGCGTCTTTGGTGGGCAGGAGTCGATCAAGCATTCCCATCTCGCACCTGGCGTGGATCTCCTGAATTCACTTCTCCTTTCGCCCATCGAGCAAACGCAATCGGCGGCTCACTGGGGTGGGGCATCCTGTGCTTCTCAGAAATCTCCTTGAAGTAGATCTGCAGGGCTAGATTCAGCAGCTCCCAATCCACATGACCCTTGCACATCCGAGCATACTGCAGTGAGTGAGAGAATGGATTCGGTCCCTCCTCGGCTTCCTCCTCGCAGCTTCCTCCTCTGCTTCCCTCCATTCGGCGTGCCTTTGGGTCCGGGAGAGGCGTCGTCGCGGATCCGCATCGCCCGCTCCTCCATCTCCTCCTCGAGTCTCCCAGCACCGCCCGGCCTTGACAGGAGTCGGCGGCTGGAGCATCATGAGGGAAGGCTTTGTGAACATGTGGGAGATGCATCTTGTACATCTGCCGATCTTCCACCATTCCCGTGGATATGGCGGCGACTCCATGGGGCGTGGCGAACTTGTTGAGGGGCAGCGCGCGCCTTGAGTCGGGAGGCAACCAAGGTAGATGATGAATGGTGGAATACTTTTGTAGTTTGCAAAAGCACCTAATTAATGCACTTGTTTTCCTCAAAATTTATGTTTATCAATGCATAAATTGCAATGCATGCATGCATAAAGTACATGCATTGGTCAATTTTCTCTTAATACTTGCATGCAATGATTTAATGCACCTTGGAATCTGAACATGTGATGGAAAACAACCAAATTGAGCCTTATAAAATGGAAAAACTAAAATTTTGAGATAAGCCCTATAAACCTGAAAAGGAGGAGTATGTGAACTAAACAGTCAACATATAAAATAATTTAAATATATATAATATAGTTAGAAGGGAAACATAAGTTGGACCTATTGTTCCTATTCTTATATAGAAAAATAGAACAGACCTCTGCGTTTTCTTCAAAAAAAATACATAAATTGGGCTGCCAAAAATAAAACCTCGGATGGGAGGTCCATAGGCGGTCGATACATGGCGACCCTAAGAAAATACAAACAGGCCTATGGACCTCCCATCCGAGGTCGTGGCTGCATGTTAAAAATGAAAGCCTAGGCAGGGCAGCCCAAAACCACGTCCAACACTTGCCAAAACTTAGTCCCTCGTTTTCTACGTGTTTTATTTGTGTGGGCATTTTGGTATGCATCATATGAAGATGTGCTATGCATGAATGTTGATCAACATGATGTTAAGCGGCTGGTAGTTCCATTTTCAACCATGAATAAAACTTCCAGCATGATGTTAACCCTGTTTGAAAAGGCCGTGTTAATATAAATGCTCGCCTCTGAAAGTTGCGTTTCTTATCTAAAACTGAACTTGCGTTTCTTATCTGAAACGAAACTTGCTGTTTCTTCTCTCGAGAATCACATTATGCACTTTTATACTCCTATGAAACTACATTTTTTAAGTGCTAAAATATATCTCTAGAATTCATAAAATACTTCATATGCTCAATCTGCAAATCTTAAATTCAAAAGACATTCATATCTGAAAGTACTCTCAAAATACACAACACAAAACACAATTCAAAACCTGCAAATCTTGACAACCCTAAGCTCCTCGACAATTCACAACCTGCCCGACTATTGGGCTGGGGGGGCAGCCCCTCCTATTCCTCGGTGGCGAGATAGCCTCCCGTGAGGCGATGTGAGAGCGAGGGAGGCGATGGCGGGGAAGCGTCGTCAGCCAACTGCTTTCTCCTCTTGCAGTTGGGTTCGGTCGACGAAGACTCCACCGGCTCGCTCTGGCGAGACACCCTCACAAAGCGACACCCCTGTAGATGCTCGATCCTTCAATCTCTGGTGGATGCTCCATTTGGGATCGATACTCCACCACCGCTCCCTCACGATCGGATTCGATGAATCTGTTTGCTCCATGGCCGGAGGAGCAGCTCTATGTACTCGTGCGACTCCCTCGGGAGTATCGCCGCCTTTTCGCTCTGTTGCAGATATTTGGCCATGGATGTCGCCGTCGCCGCTAGTTGGTCCTTGTTGTCAAACCAAGACTGTATCTCCAACATCCTAACTAGCTTCACAGGGTCGCCGTCTGCGATCCTAACATATCGGTTGTACTCCTCCATCGATCTACTTCTCCACAGCACCTTCACTCACCGGCGGTCGTTATTGAATGGAAGAGGAGAGGAGCAACGCTGGTTTTGTATTAGAACGGGAGACGAGCGACGCTGGTTTTGGACTGGAACAGGAGAGGAGGGGCGGTTGTTTTGAAATGGAAGAGGAGAGGAGCGGTGCTGCATTTAGATTGGAACAGGAGAGGAGCGGCGGTGGTTTAAGAGGAGAAGAGCGGAAGAGCGGCGCTGGTCTTGGAAGTATTTTTTTGTTGTTTTGCGTATTTTGGGTCAAAGTTTGACCACATACTGTATTTGACAAGCAAAATGTGAATGCATGTCACCAAAAATTGTATCGTTTGGTTCGTATCTGAATGTACTTTCAAATTATATTATTTTTGCAACTTATAACATATATTTTATGTGCGAAAATCATGGTCAATTATGACCCAGAATAAAAGGGAGACCAGTTAATGTGGGGTCGCTTTATTAATTGAAGGATAAATTGATTTTGATTTTGATCCAGTCACAGCGCGCTGGCCCTCTCGTCCAATCCTAAATCGCTGCCGCACGCTCCTCTCCCTCTTCTCCATTGCAAAACCACCTCCTCTCCTCTCCATCATCCCCATTCCAAAACCACCGTCTCGCCTCTCCCTCTTCTGATCTTCTCCATTGCAAAAACACCTCCTCTCCTCTCCATCATCTCCATTCCAAAACCACCGTCTCACCTCTCCCTCTTCTCTATTGCAAGACCACCGTCTCTCCTCCGTTTACTAGACGCTTTGCTCCATGGCGCGGGCGCAATCCATGGATACAAAATTAGTACACTGTATACTATTTAAAAGTCGAGGGCGGGGCTTTTCCTGCACGGTAGGCGGCGGGGCAGTTCCGCCTAGTCGGTTCGACAGAGATGCGAGAAGACGAGGGAGTAGGCTGCTGCAAACGTAGGGCTGTGTGATTTGACAGCGAGTTACCGCTGGATAGGTGGGGCCCCGTGATTTGACTTGCCATTATCATTTTAACTGTGGCGCTACGACCGGCGTGAGTCTCCCAGATTCCTGACCACCTCCATATAGGTGCCTCTCCCAATGCTCCACCATGTAGTAGAGGCTGGCTCTTGCATGAGAGCCCACTTCTCCACTTTTTCCTTGCCTCTCTTTCCTCCACATATGCAAAAATGCCATGTAAAGCGCACTATTGTACTTACTTTTACTTGCTCCTACAGGTGCTTAAGCTTGCCACGTAGGCATAAAGTCTGATGTGGCAAGTTAATCAAGAAGAGAGACTAGTTTGGTGACCCAAGGAAGAAACGGTGCTAAGCGCGTGTACCTAGGTGAAAAGACAATTTTGAGTCTATAGCTAATTAAATGAAGCAATCTTAGCAACACCATTTCATTGGAAGTGCTCACTCCTTGGCAAATGCAATAAATACTAGTACTCCCTGTGTCCCATAATATAAGAACGTTTTTGGCACTACACTAGTGTCAAAAACGTTCTTATATTATGGGATGGAGGGTGTACGAAGAAAGAGATAGAGAGAAGTAAAAAAATACACTTATAGCCAACCTTATAGCCAAAACCTTGTTGTAGTATTGTAGGACCTTGAAGTATGTCTAGAGGGGGGGGTGATTAGACTACTTGCCAATTAAAAACTTAACCTTTTCCCAGTTTTAGACTTTGGCAGATTTTAGCTACCTTGAGCAGGTCAAGAAATCTTCATGCAATTCAAGCAAGCATGCAAAGAGTATATAGGCAGCAGAAAATAAAGCATGCAATTTGCAAGAATGTAAAGGGAAGGGTTTGGAGAATTCAAACGCAATTGGAGACACTGATGTTTTTGTCGTGGTTTCGATAGGTGGTGCTATCGTACATCCACGTTGATGGAGACTTCAACCCACGAAGGGTAATGGTTGCGCGAGTCCACGGAGGGCTCCACCCACGAAGGGTCCACGAAGAAGCAACCTTGTCTATCCCACCATGGCCGTCGCCCACGAAGGACTTGCCTCACTAGCGGTAGATCTTCACGAAGTAGGCGATCTCCTTGCCCTTAAAAACTCCTTGGTTCAACTCCACAATCTTGTCGGAGGGTCCCAAGTGACACCTAGCCAATCTAGGAGACACCACTCTCCAAGAAGTAACAAATGGTGTGTTGATGATGAACTCCTTACTCTTGTGCTTCAAATGATAGTCTCCCCAACACTCAACTCTCTCTCACAGGATTTGGATTTGGTGGAAAGAAGATTTGAGTGGAAAGCAACTTGGGGAAGGCTAGAGATCAAGATTCTTGTGGTTGGAATGGAATATCTTGGCCTCAACACATGAGTAGGTGGTTCTCTCTCAGAACTGGTAAGTTGGAACTGTAGGTTTGTTCTGATGGCTCTCTCCATGAATGAAGAGGAGGTGGAGGGGTATATATAGCCTCCACACAAAATCTAACCGTTAGACACAATTTACCAAACTCGGTGGGACCGAATCATCAAACTCGGTCGGTCCGATTTAGTAAACCTAGTGACCGTTAGGGTTTTCGGTGGGACTGACATGCAACTCGGTAGGATCGATATGATTAGGGTCAGGGCATAACGTAATCTTGGTGAGATCGATTACACAACTCGGTGAGACTGATTTTGGTAATTAGCTAACCAGAGAGTTGGTCAGGTAAACTCGGTGGGACCAATTCGCTCTTTCGATGAGACCGAAAAGTTACGAAAGGGAAACAGAGAGTTTACATTGCAATCTCGGTGGGACCGATCGCTCACTTCAGTTAGACCGAAACGTTGCGAAGGGAAACAGAGAGATTACAATCCCATCTCGGTGAGACCGAGATCCCTATCGGTAGACCGATTTGCCTAGGGTTTGTGGCAGTGGCTATGACAACTGAACTCGGTGGCGCCGGATAGAAAGAATCGGTAGGGCCGAGTTTGACTTTGGGTTTAGGTCATATGTGGATGTGAGAAAGTAGTGGAGGGTTTTGGAGCATATCACTAAGCACATGAAGCAAGAGGCTCATTAAGCGACACCTCATCCCTCCTTGGTAGTATTGGCTTTTCCTATAGATTCAATGTGATCTTGGATCACTAAAATGTAAAATGTAGAGTCTTGAGCTTTTGAGCTTGAGCCAATCCTTTGTCCCTGATATTTTGAGGGATCCACTTTCATCATCCATGCCATGCCATTCATTGAGCTTTCCTGAAATATTTGTCTTGGAATAGCATTAGCTCAATGAGCTATATGTTGTTATGAATTACCAAAACCACCTAGGGATGGTTGCACTTTCAATCTCCCCCTTTTTGGTAATTGATGACAACATATAGATCAAAACTTCGACAAATGATAATAAGATTGAAAAACATCATTGCTTTGAGAAGTATGTGATAAGCAAGAGCTACCCCTAAATTTGTGCATATTTTAAGATTTGCTTTGGACTGCAAATGCACAAGGAATTAGGCTCATGGGTTACTCTTCCATGTCACATACATCTTGGTGGAGCGCTCAAAATAATAAAGATTGAATACATGCACTCATCACCAAGCAAAGTGAATGATCATATAAGGATAAGTAAGATAATAACATATAATAAGCATGAGTGTAGCTTATGATCAAACACATGATCATCAATGTCTCACAGGTGATTGCATAGTATCTCAAGCAATCAAGAGAAAACAAAGTTCAACCAAGAAGACAAGAGAGAACAAAAGCAGCAAATCTCTCTCTCGAAGCCTATGATCTATACATTTTTCTCCCCCTTTGGCAACAAGTTACCAAAAAGTTCCTAGAAAATGCATAGGACTATATCGTCTCTCAGGCTTGGTCTTCACGTGGTGGTGTCCGGAGAACTCCAAGAACGAAGGCTTCAGTTGATGTGGAAGGAGTTGAAGGAGTGGGTGCTGGAGCTGGTTGCACTGGAGCTGTAGCTGGAGCTGATGAAGTAACTCTGGTGACTGGTACTGGCTCTGCAGCTGATCTCTGAGCTCGAGGCACTCTGGCAAATTCATCAGTTGTTGTCCTGCCCTTCCTCTCCTGCATGTCATCCTGTAGCTGCTCCACAGCTGACTGAATCTCAGTTACCTTGACATCAAGATCATAGAATTTTTGTTCCATGATTCTTTCCGGGCTTTCTGGTTTTGAGTTAGGGTGGCTAACCCTTCTCAATCCATGAGTTGATGCTATCAAGTAACCAATCTGCTCCTGCTTGTTCTTCGAAAGTACTCAGATGCCTCTGCTTGAGTTGGCATCTTGGCAGCCTTCTCTTTCCTTGCCTTTTCCTTCTCCTCTTGGGCTTGTCTTGATGATGGTTCATTCTCGGTCATGACAACTTGATTGTCCTCAAATTCAGGATAGAGAACCAAGTGTTCCTTATCCAATGAGATACTTCCCGTGCCCATCTTTGAGTTAATCAACTCCTGAATCTGTGGGGCATATCCATAGCTCCTCTTTTGGTCTGCTGCTGTCCTCTTGATAGTTTTAACTATGAGGCTCATGACCTTGAATTTCTGGGGCACATCAAAAATGTGAAGCAAATTAATTGCATGCCCTCTGATCATGTTGTGGTCACCTGATTTGGGCAATAGAGTGTGCCTTAGGATCCAGTTGATCGTAGGCAGCCCTGACAGAAGAAAATGAACTGATCCAAACTTGAAAGTCTCAAGTGCATCATCTGGGATCTCCTTGTACATCTGTGACATTGAGTTGTGATCCATTTTCTTCTTGGCATAAATATCCAAGTCATTTTCACTCTCCTTGGGGGCATTGATCAGACTTGCCCATTCCTCTATGGTTGATTGGTATCTTGTTCCTTCAGACATCCAAACTATCCTGCCATCTAGATAGAAATGTGCTGTGGAGTAGAATTTCGTAATGACCTCGTCATTCCAGTTTGTGAGCTTCTGCCCAACAAAATCTGCAACTCCACACGCACTGAAGCTGTCATACACTCCAGGATAGTGTTCTGCATTCTCCTGAATGTAGGTCCAGTCGACCCACCTCATATCACAAACTATGGGCTTCTTATCCAATAAGATGGTCTCATAGAAGTCCTGCTGCTCCTTGGTGTGGAACCTGTAATCTACAGCAGTCCTCCTCCTGGTGGCATATGGATCTGACTCTCTCCATAGCCTCAAACCTAGATCTCTCCTGATCTTCATGTTCTCAGCCACAGGATGATCATCATTGTGGTCTGGAATCTTGGGTTTGAGCTTTCTTAAGACCTGCCCTTCTTCATCTTCCTCGGCAGCAACATCGGGCATTGGGGCCTTGTTCTTCTCGATTCTTGGTATACTCTGGTATTCCTCTTTGGTGCACTCTTGGGCTTGGGGCAGCTTTGGGCTTTGAAGTTGTAGCCCTCGACTTTATGGCATCACCCATCACACATGCCTTGGGTGCTAGCTCAACAACCTCTTTTCTTCCTCTTCCTCCATCATAGAAGGCTTCCCAATCACTCTGGCCATGGTCTTCTTGACCCTTCCTTCCTTTTCTTTCCTTCAGCAGCAGAAGGTTCTTTGGGTTGGGATTCCAAAGAAGCTTGAGTGGAGACTCTGGCTTTGGACATTGGTTGTCTACCTGCATGCCTTTTGATCTTCATGTCTGGCTTTACTGCAGTTGAGTTGTACTCCTTCTTGAGAACTTTCTTCTTTGAACTTGTCTCATCCTCAACTGCCACATAATCCTCATCCTCAGACTCTGAGGTCTTCTTCTTCCTTGTCCTTGTGGCAGCCTTGGGCAGATTGCTGGGAGTGCTTCTGCTCCCCTCATCTGAGCTGCTAGAGGGACTAGTGCCCTCACTCATGTGAATCTGCTCTTGACTTGTTACGGCTGTCACTTTGGTGCGACATGCTGCACACACCGATCGCTGACCCTCGTGAATAGTTATAGATGAGGTAGAGTGGATGAGTATCACAAAATGCAGAGATTTTTGCAAGCGAATGATTCAAAAACTTAGTTTTAGTTTTCCACAAAAAGCATTTCGGATATACTGATTTTCAAACTCGGTGATACCGAAGCAGTTTTGGAACCTAAACTAGTGAACTCGGTCAGACCGAGTTACAGTTTGGTGGCATCGAGACTGCTAGGATTTCACAAAGTTCTAGAATCGGTCACACCGATTTGTAATTCTCGGTCAGACCGAGACTTACTAGTGCAATGGCGTTAGCCAAATTGGTGGGATCGAGTTTTTCAACTCGGTGGGTCCGAGATGGTTTCGGCGGAAACCTAACCCTAAATTTTTGAATCACACCTATTCTAAGGATCATTTTGATTGGATAGAAGTGTTTCAATCGTGGCAAGATGCATTACGAACACAATGTGCTGAGAATCAGACGAGGATAGCACTGTGATCGAGTTCATACCCTAGTTCGGCGGTGAACTTGCTACGGCGGCAACGGCGGAGAAGAATTCCGTTGACGGTGGCGGAGACCAGCGACAGGAGGCGGCTGTCGACGAGGTCGACGATCCGTAGACCTAGTAGGCAGAGCGAGCTATCTTGTGAGCGAGGAGTTTTGGAGAAAGTTTTCCAAAATTTGCCCGTGTGTATATATAGCCCGTCACTGTCGGTGTGACCGAGTGGAACAACTCGGTGGCACCGAGATGCATAACTGTTAACTGTTACAGCAACTCGATGTGACCGAAAAGTTCAAATCGGTTGCACCGAGATTGAAAAGCTAGATCGACTTAGTGATCTCGGTATGACCGAAATGGAGGAATCGGTCAGACCGAAAATCACGAAGAAGTTTCGGAAGTTTAAGTCTATGTCGAATCAGGGACTCCGAGTGCTCCTCACACAGAGTGGTTCGAATCTGACTTGATCAAATTTTGTGATGTAGCATGAATAGAGTTTGAGACGAGAAAAGCATAGATAGCTAGAGAAGGTTCTTAGGCATTCTTGTCCATCCACTTGGCCAAAGAAAAGGAAGCCAATCAATCAAAACAACAAGTGGATGTCCTCGAATGAGTAAAATATGCAACCAACATGCTCACACAATAAAATGACAAATGAAATATGTGACAAAGCATGCACAACCAATTCTAGCATCTACCAAACAATTGGCGATGACTAGGTCATCTATATATGAGTACTAGATGACCCGTTGCGCCAAATGGTGCAGAGACCTGCTGAAGACATGTTGTCGATGAAAATAATTTCATGCTGCAAGAACCTTCAACTAAATCATGCTATTTTTTAAACATGTTTATTACGTTGTTAAATAATAGTCTGGGAAAAGGGAAACTTTGCATAATATGAATATGTTTAGTTTGAAATATGGCCACTATGATGAGAGAGCAAAGTTGGCATGGTTGTATTTTTTCAGCAATAGTTGACCCATTGCGCCGAATGGCGCAGAGACCCGCTAAAGCCATGTTGTCGGTGAAAATAGTTTCATTTTGCAAAGACATATTCAATATTGATAGTAGAAAGCTCATCTGTTAAACCATGCTATATTGAAAATATGGTAATGCGCTTGAAAGTATTCGACATGTGCTTGAAAATTGGAGTAGAGACACACTAAATACATGTTCACATTGAAAAGAAAATTCATGGTTTAGTTGTTTTACTTGTGGGCAAGCACATATGGTAACAAATTTTACCCAACGTAGAGCCCCATTTGAAACCATGTGCGCGTTGAAATATTTTGCATTTTTCAAAAACTTTATGTTTGAGAAAGCACAAATACCATGTCAACTTGAAGTGTTTTGAAAATATTTAACTTTAATATAAGTAGGTTTTAGCAACCACTTAGGTACTAATTCAAACCCTTGAAGATGAAAAATGAAGGATACTTTATCTTTGAAAATATATACTTGAGCATGCATATTATCTTATCTTATTCGAACAACATAGGACCAAATGGCCCAAGGTAAAAATTCAAACACGGATTGTTTTGAAACCATTGCGTTTCTTTAATATATTTTAAGTTTTAGAAATTATTTAGGTGCATGGTAAAAAATGAGCTAAAAATGCGCCATTCAGACACCACTTTCAACTATTTATGCATATGATTGTTACATAGAAAAACAAAAGAGGTCACTATCGTAGTTAAAAATAAAAGACACCATTTTCAATTATATTGTTTTTTAAACATAGGGATTTTATTAAAATCGGCAGCACTTCACAGAAAAAAGTGTGAAAGTATTCATGAAAATATCAGAGGGGATATCTCTGCTTGGACAAAGTCCTACATCCTAACATAGACATCTAGAAGTTTGAATTGAATAGTTCCAATGTTCGAACATGTTCTTGTTAGAGCGGAGGCAAGTTACTATCGATCTTACGATGGCTTTCCTCCTTCCACTTGTCCCAGATGACCTTTTCAGTTTCGTCCTGCCTACAAAAATAACTTTTGAGAGAACCCTTGCATGAGAAACAAATGAAATCAAGAGAATGAATATACAACTGAAAGGCAACATCTTTTCAGAAAGAACTTTTAAGAAATAAATGAAAATAAGACAAATGGATGGGTTCGAATCAGAAATAAAAGTGGTTATAACTGAAAAGAAACAAATGCCATATGAACAAACTAAGCAAAGGACAATGCAAATGCCTAATATTGTGAGGGTATACAGCGGAACATGTAGTACAAAGCATCGATTGGACATAGTACTACCCTGACACGGAAAATCGGTGTTTTTCAGAATATAATGAAGTATCAGAGGATTGCTATGTTGGTTTGATCTGTCTTGCCTTATCAGAAGCAGAGGACAAAGCAAATACATATGCCAGACAAGGAACAAATGGTTGTATTCATTCTCATCGGCTGCCAGAAACTAACTGGCATGTCTATGTAATGTAAGAGGTACATTGCATTTCAAAATAAAAAAGTTCCCTTGGCTATCTGGATGTGAAGATCCATGACTGTAATCTTCGTTTTTGTTTGTTTTGGTCATTGCAACACTGTATTGGGTCTTTTCCTATTCTCTTAAATCAACATATATTCGCATGCAATATATAATTAGTACATTACTAAAGCCTAGCCAAGCATCATTACATCACCAGGATCTGATGATTGAGCTAGTGCATCTATTTCATGAGCCACCATGTACCTTCATGTACACAAGAATTGGAACATCTAACTAACAGTGCCTTAATGTCTCCGAGCTCATGAAACGATCTGCAGTGAGAAGGATCAACAATTTTCAGTTTGTTGACACATTAGAAAACTACATGGGAGTTGCACAACTGTAGCGCTAACTGAACAACAAATCTCAGTGCGCAAGCTTTAGCATATCCAGGTAAAGTTCTCAATGAATAGAGTTTGTGATGAACAAATCTTTAGTGAATTGCAAAATCAAGAACTCAAGGTACAGTATGTCACCGAACATAAGCAATAGCATTTCCTTTTTGCATAAATAAAATAGAGGATCGAAACAATTAACAGAAGAAAGAACCACCTTTTGGTTGGGAAGCCTTCCTTTTCAGAGAATCCATCCTTGTTAGGCAAGCCTTGTGGCATCTGTAACCCTGAAACCACACATAACTCACCATCAGAAAACCGGACTTTCAAGCTTCCTATTAAGGGGTATTTGGATTTCTAACATCCAGCAAAAGAATAAATCATGCAACCAAGATATGTAGGTAAACAAAAGAAACAAATCTTTTCACTACAAATCTCATCTAACTTTGTCATATTCTCTACTCTCCCTCATGTAGTCATTTATAGAATCAAAATTTGAGAACTGTGCCTTGGGCATATGAAGGACAAAATATAGTTCATGCATTATTGCATCAGCTTTAAGGTCCGACAGTCAAACAAATCCCAAGCATACGAATTGAACAAACTACTGACAGAAAACTGAAAGAACAAAGTAACCTAAAAACACTTTGACTAAAAAATGTAGGCCTACTCTAATCAACACTCAAACGGTGCAAATATAAAATCATGCCAGCCACTGATTATTCATGAACACAAACCATACAGATGACTAAAGTGCGGAAAACTGAGTATCCAAACATGTAGAATTATTTGTTTGACCAACAACTCCCGAATTTTAGTTTATTTTGAGGCCAGACCAGGTTCAGAATAATAGCAATGCTAGACAAGATGATAATGAACTTCTGACCATGTTGTCGAGCAGCAAGTAGTCGGAGAAGGCATAGTGGCCGCACTCGTGGGCGATCACCCAGATGCCGTTCATGACGCAGCTCTGCATGACCCAGTAGAGCGGACAGGCGCTCAGCTATTGCATGCTCGGGAGTGCTGGGAACCAGACCAACGCGGTGTACATGAGGGACGCGATGATGACGAGGTCATAGACCACATAGCAGAAGGACTTGATCACCGAGCACTGGAAGCAGTGAGGCAGGATTGCCTTCTTGATCTGGGCCAACGTGAATGCCGGCATGTCCGTCGGCGCATGCTGGAAGATCTCACCGGCGCCAGCGCGACTGAGCAGCTCCTGCTTCTCCCACTCCTTCTCCGTCATTCTGCCGCCGACACCCATGATGTCGCTGACAACAACAAAAAGCACTGGTGATCAGACAATGTCTCCTTCTCCGTCATTCTGCTGCCGACACCTATGATGTTGCTGACAACAACAAAAAGCACTGGTGATCAGACAGTGTGGATGAAGGTATATACATAGTATATCATTCAAGAACGAATATATATTCTGCATTGTGTGTGTATCTGTTTGTCAAATGAGGATGAGCTAAACTTCAGTTCAGGTTCAGTCAAATTTTAGACCCAATAAAACAACGACGGGTTGGACTAGACCGGCTTTCATTCATGACAACACATGTCATTTAGTAAGCTGTACTTGGATAGTTAACTGATTGCCAAGCTAACTAAAGAAGAACTGAAACTGTAATTAAAGACTTTTGATTTGAAATTCAACCAAAAATACAACTGATTCAATGTTGTAGGTCATATGTGTCGCCAATGTAAAGAAGAGCTTGCAATCCGAGCCAATATAAAAGACATGCATCGTCCATAATGTTGCAAAACAAAAATCCTGAATTGGCTGGAAAACTCCAACTAAAAAGATCAACAAGTACAAAGAAAGGACTGGTTTCGACAAGAAAAACTACTACTACAAGTTGCAAGAAAAACTACTAGTACAATTTAATAATTGCACTGTAAAAAGAGCTTTTGTTTCACAGTAAAAACTACTGCTACAATATGTAGATCTTTAGCAACGCTTAAAGAATTCTAAATTGACAGAACCTCTTGCAAATTATATAATGCATCTTACTGGTCTATTTGGTATCCAATGAAAGTGTAGTACTGAAATTTAGCTAGAGAAATCTGTGTATTTATGTGTATTGCTGGAAGGACCTGGATGTGCGGTGAACATGTTGAACGCAGGCCAGTCCGAGTGATACACTGCTATCGTACATCAGAACAGAAGTTTGCAGTCTCATGTAACAACTTGCTCCGCTATACCAAATCTCAGCCTTACAACACCAATGAATTTTACAAATATTTAACAGGCCCAGACATGTAACTGGACTTATTATTCGATAACACATAAATAAATATGCAAACCTTCTGGTTGTCCGTGAGATTTTCAGCTAAAATGAACTGATCATCAGCAATCGAGCCAGTGAACTCATATATGTTATTGAATATTGCACCGACATTTCTTGAATCATTCACATAATATATATAATGCTTTCCACCTAAGACACAAGTCTTTGCATGCTCAACAAGGCTTTCCCACATCTTATTTGACATGCCACTGCCAAGAATCTACAGAGACAAGAGCGTCAGAAGATAAACCAAACTCCATAAATTACAGTCTGATAACAGGCATAATAGAACTTACACTTTGCAACCTCTGTTGATCCCTAACAAGAAGCCGAAGAAAATCTTCAACTGTATAGATTCCGCTTCCATTTAACTTCTTGTGGAATGCACCATCCTCGCCAACCTTCTCTAATCTCCAAACATCATCCTTCAAAGCAGGAGGGTAGTGTTTTTTGTACACTACAAAATACAATATCAGCCTACTCAACGCTTGAAACTTTTAACAGTATGAGCAAATTAACAATGTATGGACACATACATTCCCCTCTATGATCCTTAACAGTAAAAGCTTCTGTCTTCGCCTCCCTAACATGAATACCTTCAGAAAAAACAGAGGCAACCCTGAGCCCAAGTCTGAATTTCCTGCTTCTTATCCAGCTGGAGTTGTCAGTGAAGATAAGCTCCCCTATGGTTCCAACACCTTCTTTAAGAGTCACCTGAAGGTCACCAGTCAAGAGAGGTCTTTTCCCTTCGCGCTCCTTGACAATATGACCTTCAAACTCCTCTTCTGTCCAACCCTCATCTTCCTCTTTATTGAAATCACCCTCAAGCACAAGAACATCCAGCTTTGCACATGATTAAGGTCCCGAAGTGACAACACAACCAGTGTTGGTATCCAGCAACACAACATGTATAGTTGCCCCCTGCCCGCCTTCTACTTCTCCACCAGTAAAGAGTGGGAGAGACAACCTGCTTCTGAATTGAAGCTGAAGATTTGTCCCATCAGGGCCTTCTATTCTTTTGGGAGAGGACCTGTTTTCACTATGTACTAGTATTGTATCTCACCAGTGTGGCTAAACCACATCTCCAGAAATTCTGAAAATCCCAGATAAATCCATCCCATGAGTATCACCACGTTAAACAAGTTTATGATTTTGTACCTTCCTTCAATTCTACCAGGACCCAACTTAGCCAAAGCACGCTCTACCTCTTCGCTTACCTATTCGCAAAATATAGTAGAACAGAATGATCAACGTGCTCCATCAAATAAGTCAACAGACCGTATAATAAGTGCTTCTACTCACAACTCTTCGAAGAATAGGCTCCAGCGATGAACAAAGCTTCTGCAGACTGTCGACTTTTAGTGCTTCCACAATGACACTACAATATGTGTCCTTTGTTTAGTAATCAAAATTTCAGAATGTTGCAGACAAGTAGAATCACCATTGTATTCAATTTGAAATGTACAGACACCACAACTGTAGCGTATTGACTAATTCTTTCAAACAGGTATTCTTAAAAACTATTAGCATCATTTGACAGTCAAATAATTATTGTATTCAATTCATTATCAGTGTTAAAAGCAGTGCCGACACTGCGTGTAATCGACCCTATCTAAACCAAATAATTCAAAGCTACATACTGAACTCTCTTGGCACTGTAAAGATTTTTTATTTCTATAACCTATCAAGATTTCTAAAATATGGTATACCTGTTGCTGGTGATTAAACATATGGAACTTTCTGGTGCATCAATGCGGTATAAAAACGTGCCATCATATATCATAGAAAAGGAGTCAGGCAGAGCTGAGCAGGATGCGCAGATTTGTGATGTCAGTAGGATACAGTAGTTCTGAAATTATTACACATGGAGTAAGCATGCTAACCTCTCCATCCTAGATTCGGTATTTCTTCAAGAACATCGACATTTAGGCTGAGCTCCTATCAATTTCAAGCATGCAAGATAGTACTTCTTCTCCTGTTTGAACCTGTAAAAATGATTGTATGCATCCTAAGTGTATGCAACATGATCTCTATACACAGTTTTATTCAAAGCAAAAAAAATACTAATTGGACTAACTGCTACAATCATCTTCTGAACCTAATCAAGGGAAACAACATGGAGCAAAAATCACCAAATAACACACGGCCAAAGAGAAGCTATTTTTATGCAAGGTTGTACAAGTTCGTAGAAAGAGAGAGAGAGAGAGAGAGAGAGAGAGAGAGAGAGAGAAGCTCACCTTGGCGTGTGACATCAGATGCGCTCGTTGACATGTGCGTAACCACTAAAGCTGCGACCGTAGTATTGACCACCCACACTCATCGGCTCGTCGTCACCTTGCATCGACTGAGCCACCGCCTGGACCCCGGGATCTCCTCTTCCTCCTCCAGGTCCGGGCCTGATACTTTGCAGCACGGAGGGCGAGCCTCCTAGAGAGGCTGTGGCGGCAACGAGGACGTGGGATGGAGATAGGCGACGTGTCGTGAGGGAGGAGAAGGAAGAAAGGGAGGGGAACCGCAGGAGGATGGGGAGCTGGCCATGGGACGAGACGAGCGAGGACGGGATTGGGTGTGGCACACGCAGAGAGGATTTGGGCAGGGGCGGCGCGGATCTGGTGGATGGAGTAGCCCTCATCGCCCACCTCCCCTGTCCATTTATCCCACCACCGAGCTCGTAGGGGCAGCGAGGAATAGTAGGCGGCGGCGAGGCTCCGAGCTGGAGGCTGTGGCGAGGCAAGGAGGAGGGATGGAGGAGGCGGGATAGGCTGTGGGGATCGAGGGGAAAGGGGGCTAGGGTTTGGGTGGTGGCTGGTGCGGGAGTGGGACGAGGCGAGGATGGATTGGCTGCGGGATGTGTGTGCGGGCTGCGGATCGGCCAAAACCTCATGCACGTGGCCACCGCCAACCCAACCAACAAGCACGCGAGACGAGCCCACTCGTCATTAGCCAGTCAAAACGACCACAAGGTGAAAAATCTGTTAGAGCGAGGTGAAGATCCGACGGCCAGGACACGCCAGAAGGGCAGATCCGATGGCCCACGAAGGCCCAATCGGGAGAGCCTCCTGGAGGTGAGTTGGCTAGCCTCTTTTTTTTTTAAATATTGACTTAGGAGTCAAATGAAAACATTTGATCATAGGTCATACTCATCGTTTAAGCTCAACTGGGGTTACCACTTTTACATAAAGCATTTATGTGTTCACATCATTAGAGTTGCTTTGACTCAATTCTTAGAGTGAAGCTCCCCCTAGATGTGAGATCCCCCCTTAGAGGGATAAACTAACCTTGGGTTTTGTCGATGATGACTTCATGTAGGTGTTGAAGATGTGGATGCTCAATGTTGATGTAGATCTTTTGGAGCAATCCTTTGGAGTGAGTTGCACTTTCAATACGTACATGGGTTAGTCCCACAAGGAACAAACAAGAATATCCATAGACATAGAGTGATGCACACACCAAATGATGTCCATGAAAACATTAGGTTACCTTGTCCCTTGCCTTACCAACATGAGGGTTTGTGACTCCTTGAACTAGTGCAAGATATGGAAGATGGTTGCACTTGTCCTTGCCATAATGATATGAGTGAAAAATGTTGGCGGAGTCACCCTCAAGAACTCTCTAGTTCTTCTTCTTCGGGATCCATATCATCTTGATGGGAATCCTTGGTGTAGTAGTTGTGCTTGATGAAGTAGAACTTGACGTAGTCTTGGGAACCCACTTGACCAAGGCCTTAGGTACTTCTTCAAATGCATCAATATCCTCTTGAAGCTTGTCCTTGCCTTTGTTCTTGTGGTCTTGTGGTGGAAGATCATCTTGTGCTTGTGTTCCCTTGAAGGAAGTAGGATCATACTTCTCTTGTTGAGGAACAAACTTCGTCTTGGGGTATTGATCTTCTTCCCACTCAGCTCCATTGGCATTGAACTTTCGTTCAAAACCAGCACCTTGATTCTTCCGGTGCCTTCCTTGCTGGCGTACAATTTCCTCAAATTGCTTACTCCCGGCAAGACTCTTGTATACACCTTTCTCTATAATTCCCTTCAATCAGTTGTTTTCTTGCTCAAGTGTAACTTGGCTAAGAGAATCATTAGTGGACTCAAGAGAACTACTAGAAGCAACAATATTTGGTTTAGCATTGTTATTGTTACTACTAGAAGAAGAATCTTTCTTGTTCTTGTTACTAGACTTGACCTGAGGCATGTAAGTAGATAAGAGTAAACGCTTGGCAATATAAGAAGAACTTTTCTTACGGAGATCATCATTGATCGCTTTTAGGAACTCATGCTCTTGCTCAAGATTGAGCTTTTCAAAGCGTAACTTCTCATGAGCCCTTAAAAGTTCTCGATGATCTTGAAGATAGTTTCATGAGCTAAGTTAAGAGTGTTTAGTTCTTTAGTTAGACGCTCAATCTTCTCCTTATCATTGTCATTCGTTTCATCTTGATTAGCATGATTAATTGACGTTTCATCATAGTATTCATCACTACAGTTGTCAATAAGTAAATCATCATCACCTAACAAGTCATCTTCATCACTATTAAAATCAACATACTCGGGGTGTGTTACCTTAGGACCTTTGGCCATGAAGCATCTTCCAATTCCTTCATTTGGTGATTCAAATATGTCGTAGGAGTTGGTTGACACAAGTGCTAGACCGGCAACACCTTCATCTTGAGTGTATTCAGAGTCGGAGTGATAGCTTCTCTCGGAGTGATTGTCGAGTCGGGCGGATACCCATTCACCAACATGAGCTTGATGTCTTCGTTTTGTGTAGCTCTTTGAGGACTTGTCCTTCCTTTCCGAATCCTTGCTTCTTCGTGAGGGTCTTCGTTCATAACGATCATCTCTACTCCTTCTCTCTCTTGGTGGTGATTCTTCTCTTCTACTTCTTCTCTTGGGAGAATCTTCTATTCTTTTGTAGGGTGTCGTACACTCAGTGGAATAGTGTCCGGGTCTCCCACAATTGTAGCAATTGCGCTCTCGACTAGAAGATCTTTTGTCATTGTAGGACCTTGACTTGGAGCTTCTTTCTTTGTTTCTACTCTTGTAGAATTTGTTGAAGTTCTTCACCATTAAGCTCAATTCTTCATTGAAGGTTTGTTTCTCGCTTGATGATGTGGGGGCTTCACATGAGGCTTTGTAAGCACCACTTGACTTGTTGTGAAGTTCCTCCTTATCCTTGAGTGACATCTCATGAGCAACAATTCTGCCAATGACTTCCGTTGGCTTGAGATCTTTGTAATTTGGCATCATTTGGATCAATGTGCACACGATATCATATTTTCCATCCAATGCTCTTAGGATCTTCTTGATGATGAATCATCGGTCATCTCTTCACTTCCTAAGCGGCAATCTCATTTGTGATAAGAGCAAGCCTAGAGTACATTTCAGCGACACCTTCACCATCCTTCATTTTGAACTTGTCAAGCTGACTTTGGAGCACATCCAACTTGGATTCCTTGACGGAGTCGGTACCTTCATGCATATCAATCAAAGTATCCCAAATTTCCTTTGCATTCTCAAGACGGCTGATTTTGTTGAATTCTTCGGGGCACAAGCCATTGAAGAGGATATCACAAGCTTGAGCGTTGTGTTGCAGCATTTTAACCTCTTCCGCGCTAGCTTCACGGTTCGGTTCTCTCCCATCAAAGAATTCACCTTGCAAACCAATACACACAAAAGCCCAAACGGCGGGGTTATGTCCGAGAATATGCATTTTCATCTTATGCTTCCAACTAGCAAAATTAGTCCCATCAAAGTAAGAACCTCCACGGTGATAATTTCCCTCGCTAGACGCCATACTCTCCTAGGTTGTGAAACCAAGGCTATGACCTCCAAAAGCTATGGAAATCAAAGCAAATGGAGACCAAAGCTTTGATACCACTTGAAGGACCTTGAAGTATGTCTAGAGGGGGGGGGGATTAGACTACTTGACCAATTAAAAACTTAACCTTTTCCCAATTTTAGACTTTGGCAGATTTTAGCTATCTTTGAGCAGGTCAAGCAATCTTCATGCAATTCAAGCAAGCATGCAAAGAGTATATAGGCAGCAGAAAATAAAGCATGCAACTTGCAAGAATGTAAAGGGAAGGGTTTGGAGAATTCAAATGCAATTGGAGACACGGATGTTTTTGTCGTGGTTCCAATAGGTGGTGCTATCATACATCCACGTTGATGCAGACTTCAACCCACGAAGGGTAGCAGTTCTTGTGAGTCCACGGAGGGCTCCACCCACGAAGGGTCCACGAAGAAGCAACCTTGTCTATCCCACCATGGCCATCGCCCACGAAGGACTTGCCTCACTAGCGGTAGATCTTCACGAAGTAGGCGATCTCCTTGCCCTTACAAACTCCTTAGTTCTACTCCACAATCTTTTCGGAGGCTCCCAAGTGACACCTAGCCAATCTAGGAGACACCACTCTCCAAGAAGTAACAAATGGTGTGTTGATGATGAACTCCTTGCTCTTGTGCTTCAAATGATAGTCTCCCCAACACTCAACTCTCTCTCACAGGATTTGGATTTGGTGGAAAGAAGATTTGAGTGGAAAGCAACTTGGGGAAGGCTAGAGATCAAGATTCTTGTGGTTTGAATGGAATATCTTGGCCTAAACACATGAGTAGGTGGTTCTATCTCAGAACGGGTAAGTTGGAAGTGTAGGTTTGTTCTGATGGCTCTCTCCACGAATGAAGAGGAGGTGGAGGGGTATATATAGCCTCCACACAAAATCTCACTGTTACACACAATTTACCAAACTCGGTGGGACCGAATCATCAAACTCGGTCGGACCGATTTAGTAAACCTAGTGACCGTTAGGGTTTTCGGTGGGACTGACATGCAACTCGGTAGGACCGATATGATTAGGGTTAGGGCATAACGTAATCTCGGTGAGACCGATTACACAAACTCGATGAGACCGATATTGGTAATTAGCTAACCAGAGAGTTGGTCAGGTAAACTCGGTGGGACCGATTCACTCTTTCGGTGAGACCGAAAAGTTACGAAAGGGAAACAGAGAGTTTACATTGCAATCTCGGTGGGACCGATCGCTCACTTCAGTTAGACCGAAACGTTACGAAGGGAAACAGAGAGATTACAATCCCATCTCGGTGAGACCGAGATCCCTATCGGCGAGACTGATTTGCCTAGGGTTTGTGGCAGTGGCTATGACAACTAAACTCAGTGGCGCCGGATAGAAAGAATCGGTAGGGCCGAGTTTGACTTTGGGTTTAGGTCATATGTGGATGTGAGAAAGTAGTGGAGGGTTTTGGAGCATATCACTAAGCACATGAAGCAAGAGGCTCATTAAGCAACACCTCATCCCTCCTTGATAGTATTGG
This sequence comes from Aegilops longissima, assembly GCA_021605205.1. Classification (NCBI taxonomy): domain Eukaryota; kingdom Viridiplantae; phylum Streptophyta; class Magnoliopsida; order Poales; family Poaceae; genus Aegilops; species Aegilops longissima. The sequence goes on from JAHIAM010000291.1 coordinate 50,748, forward strand.
CTTTTCCTATAGACTCAATGTGATCTTGGATCACTAAAATGTAAAATGTAGAGTCTTGAGCTTTTGAGCTTGAGCCAATCCTTTGTCCTTGATATTTTGAGGGATCCACTTTCATCATCCATGCCATGCCATTCATTGAGCTTTCCTGAAATATTTGTCTTGGAATAGCATTAGCTCAATGAGCTATATGTTGTTATGAATTACCAAAACCACCTAGGGATAGTTGCACTTTCAAGTATGAGTGACTAAGTGATGACTATGTATGACATGCCAACATCAGATAGCCTAACGCACCGTGTTAAATCTCCAAGAAGCGCGACCCAAGGCGTGCGGCCTGTGGTCGTGGTCGGCGCGACCATGATACGGGCTGCTGGCAGCCCTTGGATCTGAGATCAAACGGTCGCATGCTAAGTTGCTGAAAATTTGCAGAATAACCCTCCAGGATAGGATATTCACCCATAGGTATAGAATCACGCCATGCAACCGTTCGATCTCAGATCCAAGGGCTCTCGGAAGCCCGTATCATGGGAGAATGGAAAGCCACTACCCTGCCATTCGCATGCTAGCAGTTCTCTCCTACTCGTCCCCGCACGTCCTTCAATACTACGGCGGTTCGCTCCTAGTCGTCCCGTCCATTCACATTACGGCAGTTCCACTAATCCTAACCCTCCTCCCAAATCCATGGCGTCCCAAATCTCCACGGTCAGCGGTGAGTACAAGGTTAGAACCATCACCGGCGATGGGTTCGACGTCATCTACACCCGTTCTTCCGCGACGGTGAAAGGATGCCTTTCTCGCTTCAGACGCATGTTTGAAAACTCAGATGATGAGTGGGTCGCTGGGCTAGATGTTGAGTACACCACAGTCCTGGGACGAGAGAAGGATCTAAAGGACGAAGAGAGGAAGAAGCCCGCCGTGATCCAGGTTTGCGTACATAAAGTTTGCTTGGTCTACCACATATGCCATGCCGACGTTGAGTGCCAGGATTTTAAGAACTTCCTCGAGAGCAACCTAGTCAAATTCGTTACTGTAGACTTTGGTAACGACAAAGAAGTCCTACGTTGGATAGGCCTCGTTGTAGGCAACACCTTCGACCTCCAGAAGAATCGGCTGGTGTCCTCTCTTCAGCCTTCAATGCTGACCCTGGCAGGAGCCATGGTTCATCCTTCGTACGATAAACTGGAGAAACCTCATTATATGTTTCATCATCATGCATGGCAGCGGAATGTACTAGATATAGACCACATCCACTACGCTGCAATGGATGGCTACCTTTGCTTCAATATCTACAAGGGTTGGATGAAGAGCAACAACCAACTGTGCGGTTCAAGCAAAGAAGTATCAGCCAAGAGGAAGAGGGACAAGGATGAAGTCGAGGACGTGGACGAGGACTCCGAGTAAGGTGGCAGTGCCGTTGCTCATGGTGGTTCTAATGCAGTGTCTCTTGTAATAGTTGCAAAGTTTAATTTCAGGTGTGCTTAATTTAATTTGAGGGTGTGTTGTCTTTGAGCCCCAATGAGAACTATGTTATGTTTCTTCTCGTTACTTTAACTCTTCAGTAGTACATACTAGTATTTCTTACATTTCATCTTTTAGTTGGTATAGTACTAACACTCGTTTCTTCACATTATATACGTACAATATATATGGCCAACATCATATACCCAGCAGTTTAGTTGTCAAAGAATTTCAGGGTGCTTAGTTTTGTCAAAGAATTCCAAGATGCTTAGAGGGTGCTTGGATCCAAGGGACTTATTTTAGTCTGACTAAAAATAGTCTCTTTAAGATGCTAAAGTTCCAAGCACCCCTGACTAAAGAGGGGCTAAAACTAGTCTTGAGACTAAATTTTTTTAGTCAGGGGTACCCCTACTAAAATGTGGATTAGTCCTCTCTCTACTCATTTAACACCGGCGAATTCTAGATTGGAGGGTCTGGAGGATAATAAATGCGCATTAACTTGATTTTAGCCTTTTTAGTATTTGGATCCAAGCATGGGTGAGGCTAGCATGTTTTAGTCCCACTACTTTTAGTCATGGGACTAAAAGCGTATCCAACACCCTCTTAGTTTTATTTGAGGGTGGGTTGTCTTGGACACCATTATTGTGACTAGCCTTTTAATAGTACTATATGCATAATTTGGTGACAAGCGCTCTCTATATGTACCACCTTTTTTTAATTTGAAGTTTTGCTCCATGGCGCAATCCATCGATACTCTTGTTGTACAAAAGTATACATTTTTAAAAGGCTAGAGGGCGGGCAGTCTAGCTTGGTCGGTTTCACGAGGCGAGGCCTTTGTGATTTGTGGCTCATTACTCTTTGGAAGGCGGGGCCTTGTGATTTGACTGCTCGTATAAATGCACCAACGACCTGATCGAGGAGGAGCAAAGAACCGTACGGTATACTCAAGTTTTCCACTGGAGTAGTACTGCGACGGAGGAGCACGAAACACGGCAGCCCAGTGCCATATGGCGATAAAAAATGATCTAATTTGCTATTCATCTCATTGTTAGCATTGTTCTATTCATTCCCTAAAAAACCATTGTTCTACTCATGCTTCGCAGAGAACGTGACACGTGTGGCGAAACACCCGAAGCAAAAGATGAAACACAAGAGGAAAAGAAGAAGGAAGATTATCACCCCAAATGATCTAATTCGTCGTGGAGTCATAAATGCTTCTTCATCGCCTCCATGACCTCCATCTCCTTGCGCGTCTCCTCCGCCATCTTCATCATTGTGTCCGTGACGCGGCATTTCTCGACGCGATCCTTCATCATCTGTTCCACGACTGAGGGAGTCCTGGACTAGGGGGTGTCCGGATAGCCGAACTATCGTCTTTGGCCGGACTCCAAGACTATGAAGATACAAGATTGAAGACTTCGTCCCTTGTCCGGATAGGACTTTCCTTGGCGTGGAAGGCAAGCTTGGCGATACGGATATGTAGATCTCCTACCATTATAACCGACTCTGTGTAACCCTAACCCTATCCGGTGTCTATATAAACCGGAGGGTTTTAGTCATGGGGACGAACAACAATCATACCATAGGCTAGCTTCTAGGGTTTAGCCTCTCGATCTCGTGGTAGATCTACTCTTGTACTACCCATATCATCAATATTAATCAAGCAGGGGTAGGGTATTACCTCCATCGAGAGGGCCCGAACCTAGGTAAAAACATCGTGTCCCTTGTCTCCTGTTACCATCCGCCTAGGCGCACAGATTCGGGACCCCCTACCGAGATCCACGGTTTGACACCGACATTGGTGCTTTCATTGAGAGTTCCTCTGTGTCATCACCTATAGGCCCGATGGCTCCTTCAATCATCAGCAACGACGCAGTCCAGGGTGAGACTTTTCTCCCCGGGCAGATCTTCGTATTCGGCGGCTTTGCACTGCGGGCCAATTCGCTAGGCCATCTGGAGCAGATAGAAAGCTACGCCCCTGGCCATCAGGTCAGATTTGGAAGTTTAAACTACACGGCCGACATCCGCGGAGACTTGATCTTCGACGGATTCGAGCCACAGCCAAGCGCGCCGCACTATCTCGATGGGCATGATCTAACTCTGTCGCCGAACAGTGTCCTGGAGGCTGCACTAGTGTCCGCTCCGAACATTGATTCGGAGCCGATCTCGCCGATCGAGGATGGTTGGTTGGACACCACCTCGGGGGCTGAAATCTCTACGGCGATTGAGCCGAACATAATCCCTGTCCTTTGCAAAGACCGTGACTCCAAGGTGCCGTACTCCTCTCCGGACTCCGAACCCTCCGCGCCCCTGCCAATTGAATCCGATTTGGCGCCGGTCATGGAGTTCACTGCCGCGGACATCTTTCAGCACTCGCCCTTTGGCGACATCCTGAATTCAATAAAGTCTCTCTCTTTATCCGGAGAGCCCTAGCCGGACTACGGTCAGGAAGGTTGGTATGCGGACGACGAAGAAATTCAACACCCATCCACCACCCACTTTGTAGCCACTGTCGATGATTTAACCGACATGCTCGACTTCAACTCCGAAGACAACGACGGTATGGACGACGATGCTGGAGACGACCAAGAACCAGCGCCTATAGGGCTTTGGAAGGCCACCTCGTCATCGACATATACATGGTGGACATCCCAAAAGATGGGAGCGGCGATGGAACAACGGAGGATGACCCCTCAAGAAGCAACCTAAGCGCCGGCGTCAGTGGCGCCGCTCTAAATCCGCCACAGCAAAAGCGGTGATTCGGCGGGGAGATAATAACACCCGGATAGTGTTGAAGACAACCCTCCGGCGGGACTCAGCGGGGAGGAGGAGAAGCAAGTCCGCATGACGGTCTGCGCAGAAAGAGAGAGGTAGAGGGCGATAATTATCGCCTCCCTCCGAAGATGAGGCAAGCCTCAATGACGCAATTAAATGTCGTCCACGAGGATCCCGCCGAACAGAGCGTTTCAAGCGCCGGCTTATAGCCACGGCAAGCAGCCTCAAGAAAAAGCAGCAGCAGCTTAGAGCTGACCAAGACTTGCTAGGCGACAAATGGACTGAAGTCCTTGCAGCCGAAGAGTATGAACTCGAACGCCCCTCCAAGAGATACCCCAAACGCAGGCTGCTACCCCAATTAGAGGAAGCAGCACCCAAACCTACATCACCAGCGCATGAAGCGGCCGACCGGCCACCCGTGGTCGTGACGAGAGAGGCCTCTAGACCCTTCATTCAAGCCGCACTCGGCGTCGCTCGAAAAGTACCAAGGCACGGGAAACGCGTGCGGACCTGCGAGACATATTGGAGGACAAGGCAAGGCAAACAAGGACGATCTACGGATCGCGTGGGCGCCCCACAACACGTGATGATAACCGTCACGCCGGATACAGCAACTTCGGCTGGGCTGAACACAGTAGACAAAGCTCATATGAGCTACGTCATGATATAGCCCAATACAGAGGCGCCGCACACCCACTATGCTTCACAGATGAAGTAATGGATCATCAAATCCCCGAGGGCTTCAAAGCCGTAAACATCGAATCATACGATGGTACCACAGATCCTGCGGTCTGGATCGAGGACTACCTCCTCCATATCCACATGGCCAGCGGTGATGATCTACATGCCATCAAATACCTCCCACTCAAGCTTAAAGGACCAGCTCGGCATTGGCTCAACAGCTTGCCGGCGAGAATCAATTGGTTGTTGGGAGGACACGGAAGCCGCATTCCTTGATAACTTCCGGGGCACATATGTGCGACCACCAAACGCCGATGACCTTAGCCATATAATTCAGCAGCGGAAGAATCGGCCGGACAATTCGGACACGGTTCCTAACAAAGAAAAATCAAATCGTTGACTGTCCGGATGCAGAGGCCCTTGCAGCCTTCAAACATAACATCCGCGACGAGTGGCTTGCCCGACACCTAGGACAGGAAAAGCCGAAATCCATGGCAGCCCTCACAACACTCATGACCCGCTTTTGCGCGGGAGATGACAGCTGGCTAGCTTGTAGTAACAACTTGACCAAAAACCCTGGTAGTTCGGATACCAAGGACAACAATGGCAGGTCGCGTTGCAACAAGAACAAGCGCCGCATTAACGGCGAAAATGATGAAGATACGGCAGTCAATGCCGGAATTCAGAGGCTCTAAACCCGGTCAGCGGAAGAAGCCATTCAAAAGAAATACCCAGGGCCCATCCAACTTGGACCGAATACTCGATCGCTTGTGCCAGATACAAGGCACCCCCGAAAAACCAGCCAACCACACCAACAGGGATTGTTGGGTGTTCAAGCAAGCAGGCAAGTTAAGTGCCGAACTCAATGACAAGGGGCTGCATAGCGACGACGAGGAAGAGCCCCGACCGCTGAACAATAGAGGACAGAAGGGCTTTCCCACACAAGTGCGGACGGTGAACATGATATACGCAACCCACATACCCAAAAGGGAGCGGAAGCGTGCACTAAGGGACGTATATGCGATGGATCTAGTCGCCCCGAAGTTCAACCCATGGTCCTCCTGCCCGATCACATTCGATCGAAGGGACCACCCCACTAGCATCCGTCACGGCGGTTTCGCCGCATTGGTTCTTGATCCAATTATCGACGGATTTCACCTCACTAGAGTCCTGATGGACGGCGGTAGCAGCCTGAACCTGCTTTATCGGGATGCAAGTCGCAAAATGGGCATAGACCCTCAAAGATTAAACCTACAAAGACAAACTTTAAAGGCGTCATACCGGGTGTAGAGGCCAATTATGCGAGCTCGATTACACTCGAAGTGGTCTTGGATCCCGGATAACTTCGAGCGAAGAGTTAATCTTTGACATAGTCCCGTTCCGCAGCGGCTATCACGCACTGATCGGACGAACCGCATTCGCAAAGTTCAACGCGGTGCCGCACTACGCATACCTCAAGCTCAAGATGCCAGACCCTCGAGGAGTAATCACGGTCAATGGAAACACCGAACACTCTCTCCGAACGGAGGAGCACACGGCGGCCCTCGCGGCGGAGGTGCAAAGCAGCCTCTCACAGCAACTCTCGAGTCCGGCCACTAAACGTCCGGACACTGTCATGCGCGCCCGGAGTAACCTACAACAAGACCGCCTGGCACGATCCAAGCACGCGTAGCAATCCGGCCCCAACCCCAGCCCTTGCGAAATTGCGAAGCCAGTACTACGCGTACATAATTACGCTCTGGAGATACCATGGGCATAAGGGGAGGGGCACGACCACGGCACGCCCAGAATGCGGCTCAACCGCACCAGGGGATCTGATTGTGTCATTCTTTTCTTTTTCTTTTTCTTACTTTTAGGACTCTGTTCTCCGAAGCCTGTCGGCATTCGCGCCGAACTCACGATGCAACAGCCAGGGAAGAAGAAAACCGCGTCGAGTGTCCAGGTGGTCTCTATTACGAGAATTATACCTGTTTTACATACCATCCCGCAGCTTACCCCTGGAGGGGGACATGTTAAATAGTCCCATCCCTTGCTTATCGCACAATTTGTATCGTTCTGCTTTTTTTTTGCAGTTTCTTTTTAATAACCAATATATAGCTCTTGCCTATTATTGCATTCTTTCCCATTATATATGTTCATTTATGACATTATGCAACCTGTACAATTTGGTGCGGCTAATACACCAGGGCTTAAGTACCCCAAAAGTATGGTGTGATAAGTCGAACACTTTCACAAGTCGGCACCCGAACTTATAGCATTATATGCATCGGCTCCGAATCATGTCTTGGGTCAATAGTTGGGTTTGCCCGGCTCCTATGTTTTGGTACCTTACGTTCCGTTATATCGGCTAAGGTAGCACTAGGAGAACCACTGCGATTGTGCCCCGGTTGAGCTGGGTTGAGCACCTCAGTGGAGAAAGCTAAAACTGACCGTCATGATAGGGCGAGAGCCGGTCGCTGTTCGAGAGGTTTTTTCGGGTCCCTAAAGACTTATGCCGCTTAGAGCGAGGAACCGGCATTGTCCGGCCAAGGCGTGGATAGCGCCCCGAACTCGGTCTTCCGAATACTAGGGGCTTCACCGAAATTTAAAATTATAGAATTCTATGGCTAAGTGAGAGTGTTCAAGCATTATAAGTCCGGTTGCCTTGTTCGTTATGCTGAGCGCCTCCTCGATGGACCCAAGAATGGGAACAAGAGTGCTCAAGTTTATCCCGAACACCCCAAAGACTCGTGGCATGGGGCTGAAGCCAACGACTTGCCATCTCTCAAATTTGATAAGCGGCCGCATGAAGGTAATATTTTAAATTAACAAGCGTTGCTTAGCGCATATGAACAAGTTTTCAGCGTACAGGATAACTAATGCGAGTCTATTCAAAAATTACATCTTTGGAGCACTCATCCGCTATACGGCGGGCACCCTTCAGGATGCCCTCATAGTACATTTCGGGCGTGCGATGCTCCTTGCCCTTCGGTGGCCCGTCCGTCACAAGCTTCTCCGCATCTAGCTTGCCCCAGTGCACTTTAGCACGGGCAAGGGCCCGACGGGCACCTTCAATGCAGACGGAGCGCTTGATGACTTCAATCCATGGACAGGCGTCCACTAGCCGCCGCACTAGCCCAAAGTAGCTCCCAGGCATGGCTTCCAATGGCCACAGCCAAACTATGAGGCCCTTCATGGCCTGTTCGGCAACCTTGTGGAGCTCGACCAGCTGCTTCAGCTGGTCGCTTAGGGGCACCGGACGTTCGGCCTTAGCATACTGAGACCAGAACACCTTCTCCGTTGAACTCCCCTCCTTGGCGTGGTAGAATGCGGCAGCATCAGACACACTACAGGGCAGATCTGCGAATGCTCCTGGAGAGCTCCGAATCCGGGTAAGTAATAGGTAATTCACTTTCACATGCTTGCTTTGCATAAAGAATGCCTTACCCGCCGCTATCTTCTTTAATGATTCAATTTCTTGGAGGGCCTTTTGGGCTTCGGCCTTAGCAGCTTTGGCACTCTCAAGCGTCGAGGCGAGCTCGGACTCTCGAGTCTTCGAGTCACGCTCCAAACTCTCGTGTTTTTCCACGAGAGCATGGAGCTCTTGCCGCACCTCCGCCACCCGCTCCTCCTGCTTCTCTCGCTCGGTCCGCTCCGTGGCGAGCTCTTTTCAGCCGCGGACACCGCTTCCTTTAGGGTCGCCACCTCGTTCGTGGCCCCTACAATACCCACGTTATTCCTGTCATTTTTTGCAACTGAATCCTTTCTATAAGATATTTCTTTAACAAGGTATTACTTACCCTCCTTGTCCTCGAGCTGCTTCTTGGCAAGGCCGAGCTCTTGCTCGGACCGCCGAGGCGCTGCTTCAATGCATCGACCTCCAGTCAGTCTTAGTGCGGCAGAGGTCAAGCATGAAGCCTGCATTCCCATATTGACATACTTATGTTAGACTCTGCAGATATTTTTAGATCCTTAGTCGGCTTCTCTTTCCGAACGTCAACTAAGCATCATGGGCTATTGTCTATGCGGTAATATTTTTACATATTCTAAAACTTACCTCAAAGCCTGTTAGAAGGCTGGTGCGAGCTTTGGTCAGCCCGCTCTTGGCGGACTGAACTTTCCGGATCACCACACTCATAATAGTGCGGTGCTCCTCGTTGATGGGCGCCGTTAAGCGCCTCTGAAGCAAATTATCCGTGCCTCGGTTGGGACGGAGGACACCGGCGGCTTGCCCTTCCAATGAAGGGGCCGCTGCGGACTTCGGAACCGCTGAAGGTTCCGGTATGGAGTCCGGACGAGGGTCGGGCTTAGAGCCCCTGGGGGTCTCGCCCCCCACGCGCCTGGAGTCCAGGAGGTTGCCTTGCGGCGCCTCCTGCGCCACCTCCTCTTGACCAGGCCCCCCTCGGGGCCCCACCTCGGCGTCGTCCGCAGCGTGAGGTGAGGAGGCGGCCGGAAGTGAAGTACTCTCCACTTCCGACGAATTCAGGGACCCGCCGACGCAAGCGGCGAGCCGGGCCTTGGGCGGGCTGCATGATTGTTGGCATTAGAGACCACTATGCAATGAAAAAAACATGGGTATCCGGACACTTACGATCTCGCCAGGGCTTGGCCTTGTTGGCCCTCCTCCTCGCCGTTGTCGGCGTTGGTGGAGAAGTCCGGATGAAGGGTCCTTCCTTCTTGGACCCTCCGGCCTGCCCGGTGGCGGCCTTCCTTTTCTTCTCTTCCCCGCTGGGAGAGGCTTTTTCCTCCTCCTCTTCCTCGAGGAGGATTCATCTCGAGTTGTCGGGCGGTGAGTCCGACAACACCTGGGCGCGGGAGCTCTTTCGAGTTCCCGTGGCCTCCTTCTTGGCCTTCTTCTCCGGCACCACATGAGGTACCGGAGCCAGCAGCCCCTTCAATCGGGCGTCCACTGGGTCTTCTGGCAAAGGGGCCGGACAGTTAACCTGTCCGGATGTATTCAGCCAGTCCTGTTAAAGGTTAGGGAGTTTTAGATCCCACATAGAGTCAATCTATAAAAAGCAAGAGTCCCATAAAAGGGTAAAATAAACTTACCTCGCTGGCTTGACGCTGCGAGCTGAATCCGCGATCTTTGGTAGCGGATGTGGGAGCCTCGGCGCCCTTGAACAACACCTTCCAGGCATCTTCGTACGTAGTGTCGAAGAGCCTCTTCAGAGTTGGGTGCTGTGCCGGATCGAACTCCCACAATTTGAAGGCCCGTTGTTGGCATGGGAGAATCCGGCGGATGAGCTTCACCTGGATAATGTTGACAAGCCTGAGATTCTTGTCCACCAGGTTTCGGGCGCAGGTTTTGAGTCCGGACAGCTCGTCCGAATTCCCCCACGTCAGGCCCGTCTCTTTCCATGATGAGAGCCGTGTGGGGAAGCCAGATCTGAATTCGGGGGCCGCCACCCATTTGGAGTCGCGGGGCTCGGTGATGTAGAACCACCCCGATTGCCACCCCTTTATGGTCTCCACAAAGGAGCCCTCGAGCCATAGGACTTTGGCCATCTTGCCAACCATGGCGCCTCCGCACTCCGCTTGGCGGCCGCCCACTACCTTCGGCTTGACATTGAAGATCTTAAGCCATAAGCCGAAGTGGGGCTGGATGCAGAGGAAGGCCTCGCACACGACAATAAACGCCGAGATGTTGAGGATGAAGTTCGGGGCCAGATCGTGGAAATCCAGGCCGTAGTACAACATGAGCACCCGGACAAATGGGTGAAGTGGAAAACCTAGTCCGCGGAGGAAGTGGGGGAGAAACACCACCCTCTCATGGGGCCTGGGGGTTGGAATGAGCTGCCCCTCGTCGGGTAGCCTGTCTTGCGATGTTCATTGGACAAGTATCCGGCCCCCTCGGTTTTTGATGTGCCCTCCGTGACGGAGGAGGCCATCCACCTGCCTCCCGCTCCGGACATAGTTGGAGAAGGTTGAGGTGGGATGTGCGGACTTGGGCGTTGGAGCTCGAGTGCGCGGAAATGGATGAGCAAAGGAGGAAGAAGGCGTAGGTGAAAAGGTGGATCATTATCCCCTTATATGGACGGACGAAGCTATGCATCCCCCACCGGCCTGGTAAAACTCGCTTATCTCCCAAGCGCCGTAATCAATGGCGCGGATGGGTTACCCACGTCCGTATTGATGGGAACCCCGGAATAAGGGGGCACGATCTCCGCTTCGATAAGACGTGCCAAGGAAACCGCCTCGCTAAACGCGCTGAGGTGGGACAGTAAAAAATGATTCGAATAAAGGCTTGGCCGTGGTGTGATGTCACGCCGCGGAATACGTCAGCAGATCTGTGCAAAAATTATTCTCTCTACGGTGGTACGTGGAACTTGTTTTGCAGAGCCGGACACTATCCTTGTGTTCAAAACCTTCTATGAAGTATTAGGAGGAGGAACCTGCCTTGCAATGCCGAAGACAATATGCGCACGGACTCGTCGTCATTGAAGCCTGGTTCGGGGCTCTTGAGGAGTCTGGACTAGGGGTGTCCGGATAGCGAACTATAACCTTTGGCGGACTCCAAGACTATGAAGATACAAGATTGAAGACTTCGTCCCTTGTTCGGATAGGACTTTCCTTGGCGTGGAAGGAAAGCTTGGCGATCGGATATGTAGATCTCCTACCATTGTAACCGACTACTGTAACCCTAACCCTATCCGATGTCTATATAAACCGGAGGGTTTTAGTCCATAGGACGAACAACAATCATACCATAGGCTAGCTTCTAGGGTTTAGCCTCTCTGATCTCGTGGTAGATCTACTCTTGTACTACCCATATCATCAATATTAATCAAGCAGGAGTAGGGTATTACCTCCATCGAGAGGGCCCGAACCTGGGTAAAAACATCGTGTCCCTTGTCTCCTGTTACCATCCGCCTATACGCACAGTTCGGGACCCCCTACCCGAGATCCACCGGTTTTGACACCGACAATGACCATATTACGTACATTCACAGCAACCGGGGGCTCGATGCGGAGCTTCGCCAACTCTTCCTTCTGTTTCATGACGAGGGCCTGCAGCACCTTCATCGAGGAACTACTATTCTCATGCAGCTTCTTCCAGCCGACGTTCTTCTCCTTCAACAGGTCGATCTCGTGGCAGAGCTTCGCATTGTCCTCCCGAAGTCGCAGGATTTCGCCGGTCGCCTTCTTCTCCGAGGCAATGCTCTTCTTTAGCAGCATCACCAAGCCGGCGGTCAACTCCCCCTGCTGATTGATCTCAGCGGGCATGTCGTCGAGGCTCTCCTTCAACAACTCCATCAAGCCTTGGATGAATTCCTTCTTCTTATTGAGCTGATCGGGCATGCCGTCGAGGGATAACGACTCCAGCTCCGCCGGCTCGGCATGTTTGCCTCCGCGGCTAGGGCGCTCGTGGGAGCCATCGCCTGCCCGTGAGAGATCTTTCGAGGCCTCTGCGTGGCGGTGAGCCCTCTTTTTTTCCGCAGCCTTGGTTGCCGCTCCCTTGCTACGAGTAGTTCTCGACCTAGAGCTCTGCTCACCGGCCATGTCAACGACGGACGAAGAAGAAGCACTTATGAGGAGGAAAGGTAGAGTAATTATCGGTTAGGTAGTTCCCCTTTTTATAACCTAAGTACTAGCACTAGTACTAATACCTGCATAGTGGGAACACGTTCAGGTTTGGTACGTACTAGTAGGTGTGAACAGGCTTTCGAATGTGATGGGAACAAGGTAAAGATTAGTTGATGGTTTTGGTTTCGAGGCCCGAAACAGCTCCCGATGAGTTTAGCGGAACATAAATTTCAAGTACTACACTGCTCAAATGCGTAAATATTATGTTACTGTCAAAAATTGGCACAAAATACGAAGGAGACCAATGGAAGTACTACTAGCAACCCACGGTTTAACTACTCGCATGCGCCGCATGATGGAGTAATAATGTCTTTCTTCCGCCCTCAAGACGTCCACTCAATTTGCATGCGCTGTATTAATTGACCATCAATGAAGTGAATGACTTTACACGCGTCAAATTATCACATGGGGTGGATCTTGGTACAAAATTGCGTCCGCCCGTGTACCTGCGTGTGCGTGCGAGGGAATGAGTGCGTGCGTGGCATGCGTGCACATCTACGCTTCGTGCATGTACCGCTAGTATGGCTCAGGGAGGACGAGTACATTCTTCTGGAACCAGCAGCACGTCACTTTGATTAATCCACGCAAGGAGGTCGCGACAACGCCTCCACATGTGCCACGTGGCTTCATGAACTGTAAGAGAGACACTGTGTAGCGTGCCATTGGTATTCTAATTTACGTGTTTTGCACATACTCGAAGTACTAGTAAGGTACACGTGCATTGCACGCATCAGATTTTGCAACCAAATTATGAATAAATACCACACTATAGCATGTAAGCTCTGAGTCATATATGCCTGATGTAGCCCTTCATTTAATTCTTATAGTTCATCTCATTCAAAATAAATTAGTTTTATAAAAAAGCTAAGAACGCGGGAATACGAAAAACATGGGATTATAGTGGAATGTCGTCTTGAATCCTACAGGATTGTACGAGTGTTTGATTGTGCATAGAAAAAAACGCAGAATTATTTCAAAGAGGTTTGAGTGGATGGGATGTTTCCTATGAAATCTAGTGCAAATGAATCATATGGAAAAATTCCTATGGTTTACAATCCTACGAATCAAACAACCAAGATAGGAAAAATTCCTAATGATTAGAATCCTCCAGAATTCCTTTTAGAATCCTTTGAATCAAAGAAGCCCTTAATCTATTTTATGATTCATGGAATTGTGCGTTGTAAAGCATAAAGTAAAAACAAATAATGGCAATTCAACTAGAAAAAAGTTTGGGCAGTTATGATACAGAAGATTCTAGAACAAAAGAGAACCTTTGTTGTTTTGAGGTTTGTGCATTATGCTTAAGTTCAACCATGGAGTCCGCTAGATTGTACATGTGGCAAAATCCGGTGGGGGCTAGAAGATGGTGCGAGGGGCGAGTGGAGGAGACTATGAAGGAATGCACAAGTGCGAGATCAATATTTAGAGAGAGGGCGAACACGTGCGTTGTATTGTTATGTGATGGCGGAGCCATGAAAAATAAATGAGCTAGGGGCCAAGCATTGCTAATCCTTTACGAGGAGGGTCAATTCATGAACTTAAACCATTTTTAGCAGCAATTGTCTAATGATCACATTCATATTAGCCTCGATATATAGTGATGTTAGGGGGGGGGCAGGGCCTACATCGCCTTGTCTTTGACATTGTGCGCGCTCCCGAGAGATGAAGCGGAAGGCATGGATGATGAGAGGGGATGTTGGATATATAATTAATGTGGGTGTATTAGCTATATATGTTAATCCTATATAGAGAGGTATAGATTGATCGATGTGGGCGTGGGAAAGAGGGTGAGACCTCTTTGGATATATCGATTGATCGGTTTGTGTGGAAAACTATGAAAGACCTAGCTATATACACACATACATAGAGGAACATCGATCGTTGCGCATGCACGCGTGAGAGATAAAGAATGCCCGATATGATGGAGAGGGGGATGTGTGTTGGTGTGTGCCTTCATGGGAGACCGACCTGAAGAAGAAGATTGCATGCGTGCGATGGATAATGCCGACTGGTAGTGTGTGTGCATGCATGCACGAGAGAAAGTTAGTGGTACATATATAAAGAGAAGACTACTTGTGGGTGTAAAAGAATAGCTGAATAGGTGAGGTCATAATCAATGTAAAGTTGAATTCAAATATTTGAATAAGAGATCCTGATGTTTGAAACCCATGCATGCATGAATATAACGGAGATCTGCGCGGTGTGGTTTGGAAACGAGCATGTTGTAATGTATACACATTGAACAAGGTCAGATTGATTTGAATTTGAGATACCAATGGCAGACATCATTTGGCCACGTCGCATCCGTGCATGGACACACTATTCTAATTGGAGATGATGGGCGGCTTTTGCATCACATATCTATATCTATACCCCTATATATATTATATTTTATATTTTTTTATATTGTGTGCGGGTAACTTTAACTTTGAAAGATGGTCGTTGGATGAGGCGAATCCGATGGTCCAAAGATGGCAAATTTGAGCACTATTGGCCGTTGGATATCATCTAGATTCCACCAGATTTCGCCACATGTATAATCTAGAAGACTCCATGGTTGAACTTAAGCATAATGCACAAACATCAAAACACAAGCACTTCTTATTTGTTCTAGAATCTTCCATATAAAAATTGCCCAAATGTTTTTCTACATGATTTGCCATTATTTGTTTTTACTTTATGTCTTACAACACACAATTCCATGAATCTTAAAATAGATTAGCTTTCTTATAAAAACTAGATGATTTTGAATGAAATGAACTATAAGAATTAAACGAACATCTACATCATGCATATATGACTCAAAGCTTGCATGCTATAATGTGGTATTTATTCATAATTTGGTTGCCAAATCTCATGCGTGCAATGCACGTGTACCTTACTCTAGTCTAAATGGTGTTTGTGTGTGTGTTGTGCGTGTTGAGGTGCAAATTGTCTTTTTTTGGGTACACGTTAAGCTTGTTCTTCCAAAATTTCAAGGCGAGCCTTGTTATGCCGAAAATTCAAGCTAGAGTCTCTGTCTATCGTGCTGCGAAACTCCCGCATCTTCAACCCGCGCCTTGTTAGCCCGAAATATTTAAGATATATCTTTGTCTTGTTGCGCTCCGACAACTCCCTCCATCTCAACCCGCGCCTTGCTATTCTGAAATTACAACGCGCGCGAAAACTCCCACCTCCTGTGAAATCCCGACACGCGAAATGCCCGTGGTACACCTGAACCGAAAGAACCACCTCAAATCGGTGGGGGTACTTTCGTAACTTACCCCACATTTCGGACAAGCGCGTCTCTAAGCCATGGTTCCCCACTGCCATCCCATCCGCCCACCCATTCATACACCGAGGCCGCGAAAACCCGCGACGAAACCCCACACCCTGCTCCGTCCGCCACCCAGCCGGAGCCTCTTCCCCGACGATGTCGTCCACAGCAACACCTCGACGTCCCTCATCCACCGTACCGGATGAGGATCCGTCGTCGATCTCATCATCCCGCCGGTTCAGCCACCCCATCCTCCACCTCCAAGGAGCTGCCCCGACGTTCCCCTTGTCTTTCGCGCCACCTCCATTCCCACACCGCCGTCTTCACCTGCACCACCAGAAGACCATCATCATCACCGTTTCCTCGGATGAAGCCGCGGCCTAATCAGCGCCACCAAAGAGGTTGTACACTAATCGCCGCATTTTCTTCTTGATTCGATCTCACGGTGCTACCGGCGCTCGGTCCCGAGATGACACGGCGTTGCTCCATCCACGGCGGCGTCGCCAGCCACTTCCTCCATGGCGTCGCTCCCTCGGTGGCGACGTCCACATCAGTAGGAGCTGCTGCTTCTTTAGCTCTCGCTCGCGCTGCTGCTCTGCTCTTGCTATTGCTCTTGCTCGCGCTGGCGGAGCTAGACCAGGAAGATTGGGGGCCAAAGAGAAAAGATAGTGGAAAACATCTCTATTTTTTAATCTAAATCTCTCTATAAAAATTTCTTCACTAAATTTGCCAGCGTTGGGGGGGCAAGGCACCTCTGAGGATGCACATAGCTCCGCCAATGATTTAGCTACACTCTCGTTGTTGCTCTTGCTTGCGATGCTGCTCCAATTTAGCTACACTTGATCGACTGAATCGACTTTTGGGTGATCGATTTTGGGGGCTCACGGGTGAAGGAAGAACCAGCCGCAGCAGGGAGGAGGGCTCGCCGGAGAGGTACCCCACTATCTATCTTAGGGTTCAGGATGGGGGCGGTGGTCGCCGGTGGTGGCGGGGCATTGGCGGGGCGGTGGCGTGGGGATCGCCGGAGAAAAAGCTCGGCATGGGGGGCCTAGAGGGATGGCCGGGGTGGCGGAGGACCGGCGGTGGGGAGTGTTTTCGGGGCGGACGGGGCGGCGCACCGCCGGCCGCGGGCGGCGGGGGGCTGCTGTTTGGCCGGCTCAGGGGGGTGGAGGTTGAAGATGGACCACAGGCCCTTGATTTCGTATCCAACGGCTGCAAAATCGACTGACCAGAGATGAAAAAGTCAGTCGACCGACGTGTAGCCTCACCTTGCTAGTGCGTTCAGTTTCGACAACAAAATTTAGTTTCGACAAAATTCAGTTTCGAGAGTTAAGTTCAGTTTCGACTATTTCAGTTTCGACAGTTAAATTCAATTTCGACAGTTAAGTTCAAAGATGAGCGGCTGATGTATTTTACATCTAGCACTTTGTGGTTATTTATTTTACATCATGTATTGGAGATGCTATTAGAATTCCACTTAGGTTAACGTTGTTCGTTGTCTCTCTTGTCCTGCTTCAGCCTCGGCGTTGTACAACTCACCGGAGTTGCTCCAACAACGAAACCCTCCATCACAGCGGAGCAGTACCTCGGGCTCCATCTCCATACGCCTAAGATCTTCTTCCCCTCCTCCGACAGCAAAGTCAGCCGGAGCATCCTCACTGGCCAACCCAATCACGCTGAGATCGACATGGCTTCGCCAAAGAAGTCAGCGGAGCATCCTCACAACTTAGCCAACCCAATCATCTCTGCGTGTTTGAGATCGACATGGCTTGGCCTGGGTCCAAAGAGGTTTTTTAGTGTAGGACTTGTTGCATCTCTTTTTACTCTACATGTTATATATATTGAGCAAAGGAAAACTGTAGGATTTGTTCCTTTAGTGTCTCCTTGAAAGAAAAAACATAGGAATTTTAATTTTCACTTCTCCTCCTTTTCATATTCCTATTCATCAAGCACAAGACTAAGAGATAGTAGCATAATAGCATTATAACCGTACATTTTCTTGTGGTTTGACTTAATCTCACCATGCTTTTTTGCATCCTGTGATCTTCCAATTGTTGTGAATCAAACACCCAGTTGGCAGAAATCCTGTCTTTTTAAATTCTCTGTTTTGCACGTGCATTCATATCCTATTCCTGTCTATTTCCTATCCCTGCATTGTTAGAATCCTCAAATTCAAACAAGCCCTTACTCAATTACTTCATTACAGATATGTGTCAAAGAAAACCTTGTGTGGTTTGTCCTGCTCCTCTGGTGTTGTGTTCCACCCAGCTCAGCTGCTCCAACGATGGAAGGGTTCACCACAGCGAGGATCCGCTCTCCAAACTGTCTTTCGCAGCCTCGGATCTTCTTCCCCGCCGCCGGCAGCCACGACAACTGCATTACCATCATCAACTGAGCAGATGACCTTGAGGACTACACGGGTCCGCAAGAGAGGTCACACTCTTCCATGTCTGCTTACGTTATGCATTGCTTAATATGATGACATGCTACATTATCGTCGTGTTCACCTATTAGACTCCGAGTCGGGTCCAAACTAATGCTGAAACTTGAGTTTTTAAATGGTTGTGGGGTACATATTGGGGCAGCAATCAGTACTATCTGTCTACTATTTGGTTAATCTCCGGTGTCTACTATGAGTTTCATGTTGGGTGCAAACAAACATTAAAGGAGCCATTATCTGTATTTTTAACTAAAGCTATTATCTGCTCGCTATCATTGGTTTTGGGTCTATCCACAGTTTGCTACCATCACTCTGGATTTGTGCATGCACTCCTTACATAATCTCACTATGTTTTATTCCTATGCATGCCGTTATTGTACACAATGGAACTGATCATGTAGAGCAAAGAGACGAGCCTTGCGTGGCAATAAAATTTCATGCAGACGTCGTTCCATGGTGGGCGCAAAGGCAGCCCCCTCCACCCATTTTGGATCGTAATCAAGAGGAAGATAACTATTATGAGGGGATTAGGAAGAGAAGACCACTCCTATTTACCCCATGAGGTCTTCGCTCTAACTTGGCATCTTGATGTTGGTAATATCATGCATATGGTGCCTTGCATTGCTTATTGTATACATTAAAGATGTCATCTGCTTAGTTTAGACATGCTTTGTGTCAATGCCATCTGTTTAGTTTCTTTATCGTATATGTGAATCATGCAATGCTATCTTGTCTAGCCGGGCATCATATATGTGAATTTTGCAATGCCACCCTGGTTAGCCAGTCCTCTTATATGTGAATTATATCATGCCATCATTTTTTATTACGTGTTAAATTTGTCAACAATTTTAGTACATTCAATTACTCTTCGTGCATCAGCCATTTGGCACGGTCATGGAAAAATCTGGAGGAAACAAGGTCTTGAGCAGACAATGCTATCGACGAAGCGCATGTCTTGCTGGTTACCGATAGCTCCTCGGAGGAGGATTCACAAGCAGATGACCAGTCATATCCCCCGAGGTGCATGCCCTAACTTGGCGGGGTTATGTTGCTCATATCGTGCGTATGGTATCTTGCATTGCTATGTCATTTGCTTAGTTTAGACATGCTTTGTGTGAATGCCACCTGTTTAGTGTCTAATTACCATATATGTGAATTATGCAATGCCATCTTGTTGCAAGACATTATATATGTGAATTATGCAATGTTATCTTGTTGCAAGGCATTATGTATGTGAATTATGCAATGCCATGCTGTTTAGGCAAGCGTCATATATGTGAATTATATCATGCCATCCTTTTTTGTATTTCTCATTGCTTTTGTCGACAATGTTTGTATATTCAACTGCTCTTCCTGTGCATCAGCCATTTGAATTGGTGATGGAGAAATCGGAGAGAAAACAAGGTCTTGAGCAAACAATGCTACTGCTGAAGTAGATATCTTGCTGATTCTGAGATAGCTCTTCAGAGGAGGATTGAGAGGCGATGACCAGTCCTATTATCCCCGAGGTGTATGCTCAAACTTGGCAAGGTTATATTACTCATATAATGCATATGTTGTATTGCAATGCTTAGTTTTTACATCATATACACAATATTGAATGCCATCTTATATACATCATATTGCCCTCTGCTCACTTCCTTAGTATATAAATCATATATTTGAATTATGTCATGCCATGATGTTTACATAGACATCATGTATCTGAATTATGGCATGCCAACCCATTTTCTAAAGACATAATATAGTTATATCATCTCATCATGTTTACATAGTCATCATATTTTAAATTATGTCATTCTATCCATGAATTATATCATGCCATCATGTTTCCATCGATGGCATGTTTGTGATTTATGGCATGCCAACCACTTTAATAGACACATCGTATAGTTATATCATGTCATCCTGTTTACATAGTCATCATATTTTGAAGTATGTCATTCTATCCTGTTTAGTTAGCCATCATACATGTGAAATTGTGTCATGCTATCCTGTTTAATTAGCCATCATATATGTGAAATTATGTCCTGCTATTCTGTTTGCTTAGACAACATAAATGTGAATTATTTCATGCCCTGTTTTCTTCCCTACTATCCATTGCACCTGTCTATCTTACAATGTCTGTACATTCAATTACTTTTCTTGTTTATCAGCCATTTCAATTGGAGGGAGTGATGGCGATATCTGTGGGAGTAAAACACGGTCTTGAAAAGATCGTGCTACTGTCGATCAGATAGAACCACGGTTGTACTTGCCCAAGAACCAGCCCCACCACACATAACCCACACTCATGCAGATTGTACCCCTACCAGTTGGACAGAGAACCAGCTACACCCCTTCTAACCCCAACCCCAGCAGATAGACACCCAGTTCCCGTTGACACAGCACCGTCTCCACCACAGAGCACCCAAACACGAGCAGTTAGTAAGGCAACTGCAGTGCCCAAATCACGAGGACCACCACTCCGAACCCGAAGTCAACGCTTAAAGCAGAAGAAGAATTGTTCTCGGGTCGGGTTCCGTAGCTATGGTTCATACTACTTTGCTCTTGCATCACTGTATTTACTGATACCAACTAATTTCAAATTTGAAGGATGCAATTGAAACTC
Source organism: Aegilops longissima (assembly GCA_021605205.1). NCBI lineage: Eukaryota > Viridiplantae > Streptophyta > Magnoliopsida > Poales > Poaceae > Aegilops > Aegilops longissima. The sequence continues at coordinate 71,535 of JAHIAM010000291.1, forward strand.
CAATGGCGCAACAGGTATGTTTTAAACCTGTTTCTTCAACGTGTTTGGCTGTTTGCTGTTGTAACTTGCTCTATGTTGATTTCAGTTTCAATTGAATAAACAGTTATGTTCTCATGCCATGCACATTACAAGTGTTGTTATTGCTGTGTAGTTTCCCACACTTATATTCTGTCTATGTTGCTTTGTCTTAAATAGATATGATTTGAACTGTATCTATCTTGATTTGGCAACATAAACTAGAATGATATAGACCATACCGTGACCATACTACATAGATATATGTTTGTTTCATGTTGTTATCCTGTCCACCTTACTACTGAACTGGTTTACCAAAATGAGTTTCATATACTACATTGTAAACCTGAGATGTGTTTGTTTGTTTCTCTTTTAGAACGCGGATAAAATATTGGAGAAGAGTACCCTGTTATGCAATGGTAAAGGAAGTAATGCAGATAAGGTTCAAGATAGTGAGACATCCATGTTGGTCTCCAAGAAAGCCATCAATGATAAAAATAGATATTGTGATAAAACTATATTGAGACAACCCCAAAGTCCTGTCTTGATGTAGTGTTTGAGTTCTTGGCTACCACTTCTTGGCACCAGCTCTTGAACTCGTTGCTGAATCAGTTAAACTTCTTGAGTCTCAACTTCAAGTTGAAAGACATCGATCGAGATGTTATCGACGAGGAAGTCGAAGGACTGAGGAAGTCCTGCATAATTCAGATGCATACTTTACGGTGCAACAACAATATTTGGAGGACTTAAGCGCCAAACAAGAGAAAGTTAATAAGCTTGCTAAGCATCTTGCCGACATTATGGGTACCAGGATATTGTTTCTTGAGCTCTTACGAAGTGGTTTCAATTCGGACTTGTTTTGCTGCGGCATTTATATCTTTGTTGTGTTCCCTATATTTGCCTTTGGTGGCGAACTTTGATGCCCGTGGATGTAATATGTGTAATTGCCGTGATAGCCTAGTGTAAGTTGCTTGCTTATTTATTTCCTTGTTGTCTTGTATATTTGTTTGCTTGTAGTCAGTGCAGTTCTTTTTCTGCGGTTTGCTAGTGGCTGCAATAACCTATTTTTTTAAAACTAGGCCACAATAACCATGGGCTAATATTTACTGTAGTGACACTGGGCCTCCTACGGGCCGTAGAAACAGTGGGCCTTCTACGGGCTGTATAAATAGTGGGCCTTCTACGGGCCGTAGAAACAATGGGCCTTCTACGGGCCGTAGAAACAATGGGCCTTCTACGGACCGTATCATCAATGGGCCTTCTACGGGCCGTATCATCAATGGGCCTTATATGGGCCTTATGATCGATTGGCCAAACATGGGCCAAACAGACCGCATTCTGGCCGTAAACGGGCTAGAGTTGGAATCGTCCGTTCATGGGCCGACCATAACGGGCCATCGTTAATAGGCCGTGTTGATGACGCTATGAAAACGCCCAGCGTATAACGGACCACAAGCGGGCCGATCAGTAACCACGGGATGAATTTGGCCCACAAGAAGAAAATAGCGAGAACGGGCCGTAAGTAAGCGAATCTTTGGAAATGAGCCCAAGAATAAATGGGCTCGAAGAAGGCGAAAGATAACATGGGCTGAAGCGCCCAACGGAATAACGGGCCGTTAATGGGTATAAAGTGATACCTTTGTTCATCACGGGCCGATTTCACCACGGGCCGTTAATGGGTGTAAAGTGATACACTATTCATTACGGGCGGTTTCACCACGGGCCGTTAATAGGCCAAGAGTTACATAGGGCCTCATATGGGCGAAAAGGCGTCATGGGCCCATAAGTGAAAAGCGGGTGGAATCATATTGGATGGCCCGGATGGCGCTCTTGGGCCTAATTCGAATAGGGCGAACGGGCCTTGGGTTAGCGGGCTGTAAATGGGCTATATGTGAACATGCCGTTAACGAGCTTTCCATGGGCCGCCCGACTTTTGACCAAGTCAAGCGGGCGGCCTTTTCACGAGAATGGGCCTCTGTTGGGGCGTGCCACATGTCGACGTATCATAGGCGCCTATCGACCCAGACGGTGACCGTGTTTCGTCCGGCCAATAAGAATTTTACACGTGGAAATTTCCCATTGGTCGGGGCTGTTAACGGGTTATCGGATCAAAACCCGACCCGATAGCTTAACGGCGTTCCGTTACGGTGGATGCCCGTGTCGGTCACCCTTGACGAAAGCACTTCCGTGACGCGATTTATCGTCATGGAAGTGGACACTTCGTGATGATAATTTTGGTAATGTCATGGAACACTTCTCGACATCACGGTATGACTATCTTGATTCATCATAAATTTGTCATGGATGTACATGCATGACAAAAAGCGACCTACTATGACAAACATGTATTGTGGCCTTGGGATATTTAGCTACAGTAATTCCCTGCTAATGATGCCACATCACTTCGATTGCTGTCGCTAATCTCGTGTTAGTTCGGAACCGATTCAAATTCAAATTCAAAATCAAGCAAACAATAAACGTTTTCAAATATTAAAACTAAAATGTTGGAGTGAACCATATATTGCATAGGTAATTATGGTGGGGAAGCCACACCTTTGTAAAATGTTTAAATACTATAAGATGGGTGAAACAATTAGTAAAAACAATTATTGAAATACCTTTTGTAATTAAAAAATGTCAAACTAATTTATTTGAGGACTATACTTTTTGTTACTATGGACTAAGTTGAAATACTAATTTAGATGCTACGTGTATGTTTTACTAAAACTAAAATTAATAGGAAAATAATCTAAAACAGAAAAGGTAATATAATAAAAAGAAAAAGGCAAAACAGAAAATAAAACAAAACAAAAGGAAAAGAAAGACCCCCCCCCCCAGCTGGGCTGGGCCTCAGCCCAGCTGGCCATCCAACCGGGCCGCCCACCTAACCCCTCTACTAACCCCACAGGCGCCCGAAACCCAAGCCCCACTACACCCACTCCCCGATCCCCACGCCGCCACCCAGGGACCCCGCCGCCCCGGCACGTCCCCGCCGCCTTGCCGTTCGCCGGTGCCGCCCGCCGGACCGCCCCGTCCTTATCTCCTCTCAGTCGTCGCCGTGTGCCACCACCATGGCCGGCCTGCCTCCTCCACGCCGACATCGTCCCCATCCTCCTCCCCAAAGCGCCATCGACCCTCGCCGACGATCCCACGCAGCGTGGGGTGAGGACCCCTCCGTCTCTCCTCATGCCGCACGCCGACCACCACGCCTCCTGCTCCGCCGTGGCGCCCGGGCTCCGCCCTCGCGTTTGCGTGCGCTCCGCTGCGCCCCTTTTGGCACCCTCGCCGCAGCCCGCAACCGCCGTGCGGCGCTCGTCCGCGCCCCGCCGGCGCCCTTGCACACCGCAGCAGCGCGTCTGCGCTGCGCCTGAACGGGCGCAGCCCGCCCTCGCCGCCCAAGCCGTGTCCTCCACCCACGGCCGCGCCTTGCCCGCGCAACACCACGCGCCTCACGGCCTCGGCCACCGCTGCTGTCCTTTCATTGCGCCCCTGCTCATTGCGGTCGTGGCCGCCGGCGCCGAGCATAGCGCCCTTCGAGCAAAGCACCCGCATGCGCTGCGCCCTGCGCCCATCCTCTGGCGACACGGTGCCCGCCGTGGCCGCCAGCGCCCATGCCCGCGTGCCCCTAGGCGTGCGCCCGAACGGGGCGCACCCGTAACCCGTTTCCCCCGCCCTGTATGGCCTCTGGGCCAATGACTAACGGGGCCCAAGCCCCTGAGAACGAAAATAAAAAAAGGTTTACAAAATGAATAAAAATAAATAAATACTAATTAAATTAATTAATTAAGTTAATTAATCCTATTTAATTAATCTAATTATCTAGTTAGTTTAATTAAACCGTAATTAGATTAGTTAAACCCTAATTAGACTAAACAGTCAACGATGAACGGGACCCACACGTCAGTTGACCAGTCAACGCCTCTGTTGACTGCTGACTCATGCTGACGTCAGTAGGCACTGTTCTGGATAATGTTGGATTAAAATAGTTAAATAAATGCTAAAAGTGATTTAAATCTTTTAAAATCAATATAAAATAAACCGTAGCTCGGATGGAAAAACTTTGTACATGAAAGTTGCTCAGAACGACGAGACGAATCCAGATACGCAGCCCGTTCGTACACCACACATCCCTAGCATAGCAACCACACAACTTTCCCCTCGGTTCATCTCGTCAAAACGCGAAACCGGGATACTTTCCGGATGTTTCCCCTTCGACAGTATCACCTCCCTCTGCGTTAGGTCACCTCTAGCACCGCGTATTGCCATATTACGCTTTGTGATGCTTTGATTGCTCTGTTATTTATTGTGTTCCCCCTCCGTTACTTCTTTTTGGTGAACACGAGACCGAGCCGCTTCTTTGGTGCCCCAATCGACCACGTTGTTGATGACCCTCCTTCTTGTCGAGCAGCCAGGCAAGCCCCCTTGATCACTAGATATCACCTATTCTTCTCTATCTGCTTGCATTAGAGTAGTGTAGCATGTTACTGCTTTGGTTAATCATATTCTCGCTGCATAGCCTGTCATTGTTGCTCAGGTTGTTACCCTTACCGCTATCCTACTGCTTAGTATAGGATGCTAGTATTCCATAAGTGGCCCTACACTCTTGTCAAAATCGCCATGTCAGACATCGGGCCGTGATCACTTGGAGGTGATCTCGGGCATATACTATATACTTTATACTATTACATTACTTATGATACTGTTTGGAGATGGGGGAAATTTGAAGGCGGTGGCTCCATCCCGGTGAGGTGGGCCTGGGTTCCCGACGGTCCCCGACTGTTACTTTGTGGCGGAGCGACAGGGCAGGTTGATACCACCTAGGTGAGAGGTGGGCCTGGCCCTGGTCGGCGTTCGCGGTTACTTTAATAACACGCTTAACAAGATCTTGGTATTTGATCTGAGTTGGGTCGTTGACCTTATACGCACTAACCGCCACGTGGGACAAGATATGGGCAACCAACGCCGTGGTATCAGCGAAGCTCTTTTTGACGTCACGATCGCGGCGGCGGCGGCCGGATAGGGCGAACGCACTGCTAGGCTAGGTCTGCTTCCGGCGCGACGCAACGCGTCTTGGTGTGCAATGGTCGATGGGCCTGGACCCTGCGCGCATAGGATTTAGACGGCGTCTTGACCTCTCTGTGAGCCTAGGTGGGGCTGCGGCGTGTTGATCTCCGAGGCGGACATGACCGGAAAGTGTGCCCGACCGGAGGGATCGGCGTGTCGGGTAATGTGGTGACCCCTGCAGGGAAGTTTATCTATTGAATAGCGCGATCTTGAGAAAAGGACGACTTGGGTTGTACCTTGACCTTATGACAACTAGAACCGGATACTTAATAATACACACCCTTCCAAGTGCGGATATAACCCGGTGATCGCTCTCTAACAGGCGGCGAGGAGGGATCACCGGGTAGGGTTACGCTATGCGATGCTACTTGGAGGACTTCAATCTACTCTCTTCTACATCTTTGCAAGACGGAGGCTGCCGAGCGTAGTCTTGACATGATTAGCTATCCCCTCTTATTCTGGCATTCTGCAGTTCAGTCCACCGATATGCCCCTTTACACATATACCCATGCATATGTAGTGTAGCTCCTTGCTTGCGAGTACTTTGGATGAGTACTCATGGTTGCTTTCTCCTTCTTTTTCCACTATCCCTTCTACCGGTTGTCGCGGCAGATCTTTGGAGCCAGGATCCAGACGCCACCGTCGATGGCGACTCCTACTACACGGAGGTGCCTACTACTATGTGCAGCCTGGCGATTTACGACCAGGAGTAGTTAGGAGGATTCTAGGTAGGAGGCTGCGCCTCTTCGATCTGTATCCCAGTTTGTGCTAGCCTTCTTAAGGCAAACTTGTTTAACTTATGTACGTACTCAGATATTGTTGCTTCCGCTGACTTCGTCTATGATCGAGCACTTGTATTCGAGCCCTCGAGGCCCCTAGCTTGTATTATGATGCTTGTATGACTTATTTATGTTTTAGAGTTGTGTTGTGATATCTTCCGTGAGTCCTCGATCTTGATCATACACATTTGCGTGCATGATTAGTGTGCGATTGAATCGGGGTGTCATGCGTATCATCACGGAAGTGTATTTTTTGTAGTGCCCTATGCTAAATATATGAAATATATTGTCACTAATAAAAGAAAGATATCGGGCTGAAATTTCCACCATGCTTGCTAATTACACTTTTAAGGGTGGAATACCAAAGAAACTTGGAGATCCGAGAGTACCTACTATACCATGCTCCATTAAAAGAAACTATGTTAAAACTGCTTTATGTGATCTTGGAGCCGGTGTTAGTGTTATGCTCTCTCTTTATATCGTAGACTTGATTTGAATAAGTTGACACCTACTGAAATATCTTTGCAAATGGCTGATAAACCAACTGCTATACACATCGTTATTTGTGAGGATGTGCTGTTGTGGTTGCAAAGCGTTACTATTTTAACGGACTTTGTTATTCTTGATATTCGAGGATGATGATATGTCTATTATTCTTTAAGACCTTTTCTTAATACTGCAGGGGCTGTTATTGATTGCAACAAAGGCAATGTCACTTTTCATGTTAATGGTAATGAGCAAACGGTACACTTTCCGAGGAAACAACCTCAAGTTCATAGTACTAACTCTATTGGAAAAATTCCATCGATTATATTTGGAGGTTTTGAATTTCCTCTTCCTACTGTCAAGAAGAAATATGATATACTTATTATTGGGGATGTGCATATCCCCGTTGAGGTAACATAGTGTTATTCGAAATTTCTCCGGTTCCATGTTAGTGGATTCCTTTTGATGAGCATGAGATGGATGAGACTAGAAGCACAACCTTACGTACCCTCTCTATACTTTCTGTTATTTAGTTGAAATAAAGTAAAAATAGTATTTTTCGTCATTTCCTGATTTATCCGTGCAATATAAAATATCTAGAAAATAAAAGTCCTCGAATGACATGCCAATTTAATATGATTTTTTCGAATATTTGAGGATTTATGGTGCAAAAATCACCATGGGGAGCTGCCACCCGCCACGAGGGTGGAGGGTGCGCCCTACCCCTAGGCGCGCACGCCGTGGGCCTGGGGTGGCCCTCCTCCACTTATTCCTGCACCCATCCTCTTCTTTTCCTCCCACAAACACGAAAAACCAACTCAAGCACGAGTTCCAGCCCTCTTCGCTGTGATTTTCGATCTCCTTGCTCAAAGCACCCCTCGCAAAACTGCTTTGGGAGATCGTTCCTTGGTATGTGACTCCTCCATTGGTCCAATTAGTTTTTGTTCTAGTGCTTTATTCATTGCAAATTTGTGCTGCATAGGTGACCATGTTCTTGAGCTTGCATGTCAAATTTATATGGTTCCAAGTAGTTCTAATGCTTGATATAGGCTCTAGGCACTTGTAGGAGTAGTTGCTATCAGCTTTATTGAAGTTGGTTCACTTTTGTTTGAAGTTTCTAGAAATTTCAGATTATTTCAGAAAATAATGAAGAGACTTTTGAGGGGCTCATCGGCGAAGCTCAAGGAGAAACAAAATGAAGAAGCACAGAGGCCCAAATATAATTTGCCTCGACTGCAGAGGTCGGCCGTGTGAATGGCCTTCCGATGACTTCTTGAGAAGAGCCGAATTTATGAGGATTTCTATTCATTAATTGAGAATGCCGGCCTCACCGACTTCCTCCGCGACCAACGTCATCAGTATCTCTTACTCACAAATACTTTTGTGCAAAACTTCTACTTTTTCCCTAAGGAATCACCTTCTTGGTAGAGTTCCATTTATATGGCGTTGTTAAGAAGGCGTCGTTAGCTGAATTTTGCAAGGTTTGCAAAATACCCTCGAGGGTACCTTAGATGAACCACACCGTAATGAAGTGGAATCATTTATTAACACTATCACTATGGGAGAAACCAGGAAGGCTTCGATGCAAGAATCACTAGCATACATTTTCCGGTTTACGCTACTTTGCCATATTTGCTAGTCGTTGCTTGATTGGTGCATTGAAACTGTGGAAACCTTAGTGTTCCTGATATTATCGTTTTGTTCCATGGTTTATACCACGACAACACTATTAGTATGGGCGGAATTGTTGCTAGACGGTTAACTCTGAACCATACTAAGGGCCCCATTTTTGGAGGCATTTATGCTTCACGCCTCGCTGCACATTTTAACATCCCCTTTAGTCTTCATGAGAAAGAAGAAAAATTGCTGCCCAGTGCTTATCTAGATTATAAGAGTATGCTAGCGCATAATTTTATTGTTAAGGGCCGGGATGGAGAGCTCAAATATAAATTATTCTTTCATAAACATTATCCTGAAACTATTACCTTGCCTGCTCCTTCTTTGTTTAATTTTGAAGGACTTTATCTCGTTACGAGGGCTGCCGTTCAAGCCTACCGGAATCCTGCACCAGCCCCGGAACCGGAACCACAAGATGAGCCTCCACGACAATCTGTTTATTCTTGGGATCAGAGATGGCTGTCACCGATGGCGGTCGAGTCCTCTTCGTCTGTCGACCCCAACTATTCTTCGTCATGATCGACCCCAGCTACACCTACGGGTATCCGCCAGCTATCCTCGGCAATAAACCAACTTAGGCCAAAAGCCTAAGCTTGGGGAATACGTATTCTCATCGACATTACATTTATGTTCACACACTCATTGCTAGATGTCGGTGCTCATACTCTTTCACTGTAATATCCATGCTAGTTTATTTTCTTTTCTGCTTTCTTCTTGTGTGTTTAATAAACTTTAAGAAAAACCAAAAAAATTAGTAGTAGTTTATTTTTCTGCTGTAGTAGTACTCCCTCCGTCCCATAATGTAAGGCGTTTTTGACACTAAGCGTAGTAACAAAAGCGTCTTACATTATAGACGAAAGTAATAATTAAAATAAAACCCAAAATATTTCCGTTCTTCTTTTGCTTGTTGGGAGCTTTCCGTGTAAATAGTTTTATTTCTTTTCTTTTCTTTGGAAATTCGATAGGAGAAGACCATAATTAAATTGTTGAAGTGGCTCTTATATGCATTATTGTTGATTTAACCAAGAGCCCATATTGCCTTGTCTTCTCCTATTTATTGAATGCTCGCAGATTCCAGCTTAGTCCAATGCCGTGCACTCTTATTATTATTCACATCGTTCGATTCGTGCAAGGAAAGGCAATTATGACGATATATGATGGACTGGTCGAGATGGGAAAAGCTGGTATGAACTCGACCTCTTTTTTTGTAAATATGATGAGTTCATCATTCTTGATTTAGCTTATTATGAATAAACATGTTTGCAATGACAATTAGAGATCATAGTTGCTTGTGCCGTGCTTGATTAGCTATGAGTTATAATGGTTTACCTTGCGTGCCAACATGCTATTGAGATGGTTATGATGTGGTATAGCGGGGTGGTATCCTCCTTTGAATGATTTAAGTGACTTGACTTGGCACATGTTCACACATGTAGTTGAAACAAATCAACATAGCCTTCACGATATTTATGTTCATGGTGAATTATATCCTACTCATGCTTGCATCCAATGTTTATTAATTTTAATGCATGTACATGAGTGTTATCGCTCTCTAGTTGGTCGCTTCACAGTCTTTTGCTAGCCTTCACTTGTACTAAGCGGGAATACTGCTTGTGCATCCAATCCCTTAAACCCCAAAGCTATTCCAGATGAGTCCACTATACCTTCCTATATGCGGTATCTACCTGCCGTTCCAAGTAAATTTGTATGTGCCAAACTCTAAACCTCCAAATAAACATTCATTTTGTATGCTCGAATAGCTCATGTATCAACCAAGGCTGCCCTTATCTTCCATGTTAGGCGGGTTATTCTCAAGAGAGTGGACTCCGCTCCTCACTCACGAAAAATGGCTGGTCACGGGATGCCCAGTCCATGCTTTATGCAAACTAAATCAAAATTAATTGCAAACAAAACTCCCCTAGGACCGATGTTAGTTGGAGGCACTTTCGTTGTTTCGAGCAAGCCATGGATTGATGCTTGTTGGTGGAGGGGAGTATAAACTTCACCATTCTGTTTGGGAACCGCCTATAATGTGTGTGACATGGAAGATATCGCCATCTCTTAGTTATTACGTTGATAATGGAAGTATACCGCTCAAAATATTATTTATCTCTATTTCAAAACCGAGCTCTGGCACCTCTACAAATCCCCTTCCCTCTGCGAAGGGCCTATCTATTTACTTTTATGTTGAGTCATCACCCTCTTATTAAAAGCACTAGTTGGAGATCACAACTATCATTTGCATTCATTATTGTTAATCTATATTGGGTATTACTATGATTGGATCTCTTTTACCATGAATTACAATGTCTAGTCAGTCCTTGATCTTTAAAGGTGCTCTGCATTTATGTTTTGCGGTCTTAGAAAGGGCTAGCGAGATACCATCTTGTTATATCATATTATGATTATTTTGAGAAAGTGTTGTCATCCGAGATTTATTATTATGACTCGCTAGTTGATTATGCTATTGATATGAGTGATCATGAGACCTCAGAATTATTGCAAATGTGGTTAGTTATAATCTTTGCTGAAAACTTGAATGCTGGCTTGACATATTTACAACAACAAGAGCAAACAGAGTTTGTAAATGTTTTTCTTTCTCTTTCAGTTTGTCAACTGAATTGCTTGAGGACAAGCAATGGTTTAAGCTTGGGGGAGTTGATACGTCTCCGTCGTATCTACTTTTCCAAATACTTTTTCCCTTGTTTTGGACTCTAACTTGTATGATTTGAATGGAACTAATCCGGACTGACGCTGTTTTCTGCAGAATTGCCATGATGTTGTTTTATGTGCAGAAAACAAAAGTTCTCGGAATGACCTGAAACTCCATGGAATATCTTACAATAAATAATAAAAAATCCTCGCCAAAGATGAAGACCAGGGGGCCCACACCCCGTCCACGAGGGTGGGGGCGCCCCCCCCCCCTCTAGGGCGCGCCCCTACCTCATGGGCCCCCTAGAGACCTTCCGATGCCAACTCCAACTCTATATATTTGCTTTCGGGGAGAAAAAAATTAAGGGAGAAGAAATCATCGCGTTTTACGATACGGAGCCGCTGCCAAGCCCTAAAACCTCTCGGGAGGGCTGATCTGGAGTCCGTTCGGGGCTCCGGAGAGGGGGATTCGTCGCCGTCGTCATCATCAACCATCCTCCATCACCAATTTCATGATGCTCACCGCCGTGCGTGAGTAATTCCATTGTAGGCTTGCTGGACGGTGATGGGTTGGATGAGATTTATCATGTAATCGAGTTAGTTTTGTTAGGGTTTGATCCTAGTATCCACTATGTTCGAGATTAATGTTGCTATGACTTTGCTATGCTTAATGCTTGTCACTAGGGCCCAGTGCCATGATTTCAGACCTGAACCTATTATGTTTTTATGAATATATGTGAGTTCTTGATCCTATCTTGCAAGTCTATAGTCACCTACTATGTGTTATGATCCGGCAACCCCGAAGTGACAATAATCGAGACCACTCCCGGTGATGACCGTAGTTTGAGGAGTTCATGTATTCACTATGTGCTAATGCTTTGTTCCGGTTCTCTATTAAAAGGAGGCCGTAATATCCCTTAGTTTCCATTAGGACCCCGCTGCCACGGGAGGGTAGGACAAAAGATGTCATGCAAGTTCTTTTCCATAAGCACGTATGACTATATTCGGAATACATGCCTACATTACATTGATGAATTGGAGCTAGTTCTGCGTCACCCTATGTTATGACTGTTACATGATGAACCGCATACGGCATAATTATCCATCACTGATCTGATGCCTACGAGCTTTCCATATACTGGTTTACGTTTATTTACTTTCCCGTTGCTCTGTTACAACACTACAAAACACCAAAATATTACTTTTGCTTCCTTTACTTTTGTTACCGTTACCACCACTATCATATTACTTTGCTACTAAACACTTTGCTGCAGATACTAAGTTTCGGTGTGGTTGAATTGACAACTCAGCTGCTAATACTTGAGAATATTCTTTGGCTTCCTTGTGTCGAATCAATAAATTTTGGTTGAATACTCTACCCTCGAAAACTGTTGCGATCCCCTATACTTGTGCGTTATCAGGAAGTATTGCTTGGTGATTGTGGATGGTTACTCAAGATACACTTGGGTATATTTCTTCAAGAGGAAGAGCGAGAACCAACAAACCGTCATTGACTTTGCAAATGAAGCCCAACGTCAACACAATGCAAAGATCTTGACAATAAGAAGTGACAACGGCATCGAGTTCAAGAACTACACCTTGGATGAGTTTCTTAGTGATGAGGGAATCAAGCATCAATATTCCGCACCATACACCCCTCAACAAAATGGTGTAGTAGAGAGGAAGAACCGGACTTTGATGGATGTGGCCAGGACCATGATGGCGGAGTTCAAGTCTCCATACAACTTTTGGGCCGAAGCCATCAACACCGCGTGGCATGCATCAATCGGCTCTACCTCCTCAAGGGTTTGAACAAGACTCCATATGAGATTCTCACGGTACAAGCCCAACCTCAAGTACTTCGGGTGTTCGGGTGTAAGTGTTTCATTCTCAAGAAAGGTGTTCATTTGTCTAAATTTGAGGCTAGAGCTCAAGAGGGCATATTTGTTGGTTATGCTACAAACTCTCATGCTTACCGTGTCCTCAATAAGTCCATGGGACTTATTGAGGAGACATGTAATGTGGAGTTTGATGAGAATAACGGCTCCCAAGTGGAGCAAAGTGGTACCTGTGATGTAGGTGATGAAATTCCTCCCCAAGCCATAAGAAGAATGGGTATTGGCTTTATCCTACCCATTGAGGAACCCCTTGTTGGGGAAAGCAACAGAAATTCAAAATTTTCTCGCATCACCAAGATCAATCTATGGAGTAATCTAGCAAGCGAGAGGAAGGACGGTGCATCTACATACCCTTGTAGATCGCTAAGCGGAGCGTTACAAGAAGCGGATGAAGGAGTCGTACTCGTGGCGATTCAGATCACGGTTGATTCGATCTAAGCACCAAACAACGGTGCCTCCACGTTCAACACACATACAGCCGGGGCGTCTCCTCCTTCTTGATCCAGCAAGGGAGAGGAGAAGTTGAGGAGAACTCTGACGACCGCGATGGCATGGTGGTGATGGAGCTCGTGGTTCTCCGGCAGGGCTTCGCCAAGCACTACGGAGGAGGAGGAGATGTTGGAGGAGGGAGAGGTT
>JAHIAM010000292.1:0-94430 GCA_021605205.1 Aegilops longissima
CCATGATAGAGATGTTCCTTCCAAAGAGTAGAGTCCATGTCTCGACCAGAGTGTTTCAGCAGAGCCATCAGGCTGCAGTGATTCCCTCAATTTCAGGTTGGCGATCGAGTCAGCAAGTTCATCGGAGAATCCAAGCCCGACACCTGGCTTGAAGATTACCGAGTGGCGGTTCAGATCGGCGGTGGCAACGATGAGGTAGCCATGAAGCATTTACCTCTTATGTTGGAGGGTTCAGCCGGTATGGTTGAATCGAGCTTAGCACCCAAAGAAGATTTACACTTGGGAAGATCTTGCCCAGTGTTTGTCAGACATTTGAAGGAACTTGCAAACCACCAGCGGGTTTGACAGAGTTGCGCCGTATGCAAAAAGTCGAGTGAAACCTTGAGAGATTATATCCAGAGGTGGATCACTTTGCACCACACAAAGGAGAATGTATCGATCACCAGCAATCAGGCCTTCAAGGAAGGAGTCAAGAACAGAGAACTGAGTTTGAAATTTGGTCGAACCGAGATATGACCTGAGTCGGATGATGGAGATTGCCACCAAATATGCAAATGGTGAAGAAGAGGATCGGCTCGAGTGGTAAATATAAATCTGCCGCCAATGAGGGCGGCGGAGGAAATTCCAAATGGAAGGTAGGTTAAAACCGAACCAATGCTCCCGGAGAGGCCTTGGCAAAGGAACCCAAAGAAAGTTCAAGGGGAAACCCAAAGGCCCTTGGAACCCTAAGAAGGTGAAAGACCAGGATGGGAACGACGTGTTAGATTTACCATGTCATATTCATACAAAGAAAGATGAAGAGGGTAAACTCATTTACCCGAAACATACCACTCGACGTTGTCGGGTCTTGATTCAGCAGCCCAAGGAAACAGCCCAAGGATAAGGGTAAGGAGGCGAGACAAAGTTGAGGATAAAGATGACAGAATGGTGGATATCCCGTGTCAATTCCACTCGATGATTTTTGCCGACGCCGAAAGCAAAAGTCGATTGAAGGTTATCAATCGGAAGTAAACTTGGTTGCTCCGGCGACTCCCATTATCCGAAATGGTCCTGCATCGCCATCACATTCGACCGGTCGATCACCCGACGCACATTGCCACCCCCGGAGGCAAGCATTGGTGGTCGACCCGATTGTCGAAGGCACTCGATCGACCAAAGTCCCGATGGATGGTGGTAGTGGTTTGAATATATTATACGCGGAGACGTTGAAAGGGATGGGCATTCAAATGTCCGGACTCAAGCACCAAGAATATGAGCTTCCACGGAGTCATTCCCGAAAGAAGGCTGAGTCACTCGCCAAATTGCTCTTGACGTAGTTTTGGTGATTCAAAGCATTTCCGAAAGAAAAGTTGACTTTTGAGGTCGTGGATTTCAGAGCGCTTATCACGCTATTCTAGGGAGACCAGCTTATGCGCGTTTCATGGCCCGACCATGTTACGTGTATCTTAAGCGAAGATGCCTGGTCCCAAGGGCGTGATCACCGCCACGGCAATCGGAAGAAGGCGGAAGAGTGCTTCCAGAAGGCTCTAAGATCGCCGATGCTCAGTTAGCAGTGGTAGAGCTACAAGAGTATCAGAAAACTGCAGATCCGAAAGTGATTTGTTGCGAGCCAAGAAGCCCGCTATGGAGTCAAGATTCGGTCAATGGCGAGGTAGACGTAAACAGGTTCACATTCACCCGATGATCCCAACCCTGCTCCAACCAACATCTCAACAACACTCGACTCAAAATAGGAAGAAGCGCTCATCCGGTTCCTCCGTGAGAACGGGACATCTTTGCATGGAAGCTCACGACATGCCGGTGTTCCTGGGGCTGGCTGAGCATCGCCACTGAGTAGACCCAAAATTCAAACCAGTTAAAGAGTATCTTGGCGGTCCGCCCGTAAGAAGAAAGGCCATTGGCGAGGAGGTGGCTCGACTCTTAGCAGAGTTCATCAGAGATCTACCACTCCAGTGGCTCGCCAACGTTTCATGGTCCCCAAGAAGGACAAGTCGTTGCGCATGTGCATCAATTTCAAGCATATCAATCGGGCCTGCCCGAAGATCATTCCTCTTCCTCGCATCGACCAAATAGTCGACTCAAGCTGCGGATGCGAGAGGTTGTCTTTCTTAGAGCGCCTATTCCGGGTACCATCAGATCCGTCAGTATGGACCCGATGAGATTAAAACAGCGTTCATCACTCCGTTCGGTGCTTCGTTATGTCACCATGCCATTCGGTCTTAAGAATGCGGAGCCACATTCATGAGGATGATTCGAAGTGTTTGCTCACTCAAATCAGTCGGAATGTGGAAGCATACATGGATGATATAGTGGTCAAGTCACGAAAGGGTTCCGACCTATTGACCGACCTTGCTGAAACATTTGCCAATCTCGGGAGGTATGATATCAAGCTTAATCCATCAAAGTGTACATTTGAGTTCTGGTGGAAAGTTACTCGGTTTTCGTTTCCGAGCGAGGAATCGATGCTAACCCGTAAAAGGTTGGCACCATACTCCGAATGAAGCGCTGCGGCGTGTGCACGATGTCGTAAACTTCTTGGATGCTTGGCCGCTTTAAGTCGATTCATCTCTCGCCTCGGTGAAAAGGCATTGCCTCTTTACCGAATGATGAAGAAGTCAGACAAGTTCGAGTGGACTCTAGAAGCTAATGCAGCGTTTGCAGAGCTCAAAGCTCTGCTCTCCACCCAGCCGGTGCTTGCTGCTCCAATCAGCAAGGAGCCTTTGCTGCTTTACATTGCAGCCACTGGACAAGTCGTCGAAGCCTGTACTTACGGTCGAAAGGGAAGAAGAAGGAAAAGCTTTCAAAGTTCAACGCCCATTTTATTATCTTTCTAAAGTACTGACCCCGTCAAAGCAAAGATATCCTCATTATCAGAAGCTTGTTTATGGGATCTATATGACCATGAAGAAGGTTGCTCATTATTTCTCTGATCATTCCATTCTGATTCGTCGCCGACGCCTCTTTGTCGGAAATTCTTCATAACAGAGATGCAACTGGTCGAGTGGCAAATGGGCGATTGAACTCCTTCCCTTGATATCAAATTCGAGGCAAAGAAAGCCATCAAGTCCCAAGCAATAGCAGATTTCCTCGCCGAGTGGACTGAGCAGCTTCCGACCCAAGTTCACTCGAACCTTTGGACTATGTTTTTCGATGGTTCCAAGATGTTGAAGCAGTTACAGTTCGGGAGTTGTATTGGTTTCCCCGAGGAGATAGGCTCAAGTATGTTCTCCAGATTCACTTTGATTCTTCCAACAACGAAGCGTAATATGAAGCACTCTGTATGGGTTTGCGCATGGCCATTTCACTTTCGGCGTCAAATCGCCTTATGGTTTATGGCGACTCAGATCTGGTTGTTAATCAAGTGATGAAGGAGTGGGATGTCGAAGCCCACTATGACAGGTTATTGTAATCGATGAGAAAGCTGGAGAAGAAGTTCGAGGGGTTAGAGCTTCATCATATACCCGACTGAAAAATCAAGCTGCGGATGATTTGGCGAAGATAGGGTCCAAGAGGGAAGCCATTCAAGTGATGTATTTTAGAACACATTCATGTTCCATCGGTGCAGGAGGATCCTTTCACGGAAGAAGCCCCGCAGCAAAAGAGTGCCAATGATCCGGTGAAGTTGAGGTCCCAGCCGTGGTCGACCTAATTATGGAAATTGTGGTCATCACTCCCGATCGAGACGGCTGCCATTACATCGATATATCCTTAGGAAAGAGCTCCCAGAGAACGAAGAAGAGGCTCGACAGATCGTCCGTCGATCCAAGGCCTTTACAGTGATCAAGGGACAATTGTACAGAGAAAGCGCGACTGGAGTCGGCCAGAAGTGTATCACGCCAGAAGAAGGTCAGATAATTCTTGAGGATATCCACTTGGGAACCCGTGGCCATCATGCGTCCTCTCGGACCATTGTGGCTAAAGCATACCGAGCGGGATTTTACTGGCCGAAAGCAAATGAAATGGCAAAAGAAATAGTCGACAAGTGTGAAGGATGTCAGTTCTATTCCAACATGTCGCACAAGCCAGCCTCAGCCTTGAAGACCATTCCACTCGTTTGGCCCTTCGCTGTTTGGGGATTGGACATGATTGGACCGTTGAGGACTGGCAGAAGCGGCTTCACTCATTTGCTAGTAGCAGTCGACAAGTTCACCAAGTGGATCGAAGCCAAGCCCATCAAGAACCTCGATGCATGCACTGCTATCAGCTTCATCAGAGAGTTGATATTCAGATATGGAGTTCCGCATAGCATCATCACTGACAATGGGTCGAACTTTGATAATGACAAGTTCAAAGCCTTCTGCGCCTCTCAAGGCACGCGGGTCGACTATGCTTCAGTGGCTCATCCTCAGTCGAATGGACAAGCAGAACGTGCAAATGGCCTCATTCTCAAAGGGCTGAAACCTCGGCTGATGCGTGATCTCAAACACGCAGCAGGAGCTTGGGTCGACGAACTTCCATCAGTTCTCTGGGGATTGAGGACCACTCCTAATCGGTCGACTGGGAGAACTCCATTCTTCCTGGTTTATGGAGCTGAAGCGGTTCTGCCGAGTGACTTGCTTCACAATGCGCCTCGAGTCGAGCTATACTCTGAAGAGTAAGTAGAACAAGCCCGACAAGATGCCGTCGACCTCTTGGAAGAGGAAAGAGAGATGGCCTTGATCCGCTCGACTATCTATCAACAAGACTTGCGTCGATTCCATGCCAGAAATGTGAAAAGTCGAGCCTTCCAAGAGGGAGATTTGGTCCTCCGAGTGGATCAACTGAAACCACACAAGCTTGCTCCCACTTGGGAAGGTCCCTTCATCGTCACAAGAGTCCTCCACAACGGAGCATATCATCTCTACAACGTTGATCGCCAGATCGACGAGCCTCGAGCTTGGAATGCGGAGCTGCTCCGCCCCTTTTACACTTAAAACTCATTCGGCTGAGATGTAATAAAAGTACCTTTGTAGTTTGTTTATCTAAGACAAGAATGTTATAATTTTCCCAGTGATTGATATTGCTTTTTGTTGGAATTTCCCCGGTGGGTGGCTTAGCTGAATCCGATTCGCCTAAGTTTGTAAAAAAATCCTTTCCGAGTGCGAGCAGGTCTCTCACTCGGGGGCTTAGCTGGATCCGATCCGCCTAAGTATTCAAAATCCTACCGAGTGGCGAGCCAGCCTCCCACTCGGAGGCTTAGCTGCAGTCCAAGTACTCGCCTAAGTATTCAAAATCCTCACCGAGTGGCGAGCCAGCCTCCCACTCGGAGGCTTAGCTGCAGTCAAGTACTCGCCTAAGTATCCAAAATCCTACCGAGTGGCGAGCCAGCCTCCCGCGGAGGCTTAGCTGCAGTCCAAGTACTCGCCTAAGTATTCAAACCCCTGCCGAGTGGTGAGCCAGCCTCCCGCTCGGGGCCTATAACAGCCCAAAGATTAGCCTCGAGCATCCAAAGTAATAGAAATCCCACCGAGGTGAGCAAACCTCCCACTCGGAGGCTTAGCTGCAGCAGTGCTCGCCTAAGTAATAGAAATCCTACCGAGTGGAGAGCAAACCTCCCACTCGGAGGCTTAGCTGCAGCCCAGTGCTCGCCTAAGTAATAGAAATCCTACCGAGTGGAGAGCAAACCTCTCACTCGGAGGCTTAGCTGCAGCCCAGTGCTCGCCTAAGTAATAGAAATCCTACCGAGTGGAGAGCAAACCTCTCACTCGGAGGCTTAGCTGCAGCCCAGTGTTCGCCTAAGTAATAGAAATCCTACCGAGTGGAGAGCAAACCTCCCACTCGGGGGCTTAGCTGCAGCCCAGTGCTCGCCTAAGTAATAAAAATCCTACCGAGTAGAGAGCAAACCTCCCACTCGGGGGCTTAGCTTCGCCACAAGTACAACGTGCGGTCCATCCAATCCGCAAGGATGACGAGGTGCAGGTCGATTGCTACCTCCTCCTTCGGAGCTTCACCACAAGTACAACGTGCGGTCCATCCCAATCCGCAAGGATGACGAGGTGCAGGTCGATTGCTACCTCCTCCTTCGGAGCTTCGCCACAAGTACAACGTGCGGTCCATCCCAATCCGCAAGGATGACGAGGTGCAGGTCGACTGCTACCTCCTCCTTCGGAGCTTCGCCACAAGTACAACGTACGGTCCGTTCCAATCTGAAGAGGCGGCAAGGTCGGGCCGATCGTGTTCCATCTCTACCGCAGGATAGATGAAGCCAAGTCGATTGGAATTTCAACGGAATATCTTCCAAATGAAGAACAAAGTTCTCTTGAAGGCAAGCAAAGCATGTTAAAAGAAAAATCAAGTTCAGATAAACGTCCTACGGATCCAAAGGTGCTCAGGCGTTAAGCCTGTTAAAGTTTATCGGTTACAGAAACAACTTGGCATTCCGAGGCAAATTTAAAGTGGGACTTAGAAGTTTTTTACTCCTCCGGCGGAGGACTGGAAGGTGCAACAAACTGGTCGAGGTCGATTCCGTCGGCAATACGGGTAGCAGCAGCGATGAAGGTCTCCATGAAAGATCTCAAGTCGTGCTTCCTGGTATTGGCAACCTTGAGAGACACCAGCTTGTCCTCTTGCGCTTCTTTGCGGTGGACACGAACCGAGATAAGGCAACATCAGCACCACACAGCGCGACGACTTCTTCCATTCTTGCACTCGACTTGGAATCTCATTCGATCGAGTCATCAAAGATTCAAGATCATTCTCGAGAGTCATTTCGGCAGAGAGTCGAGTCGATCCGCGACATCGCAACTTTCGGTCGAGCAAGATAATCCACTGCGCTAGCAACACGAGACTCGATCGGAGCACATTCATAGCAACCGTCCTTCACGGGAGAGTTGATGGGGTCCAAACTGGTTTCCACTCATTGGTTTCTTCTTCAAAGTTTTGGCAGAATTCGAAAACACAACTCAGATTCAAAATGAAGATCATATGATGAGCGGTGAGAGCAAGGCAGTTGGATAAAGAGATTACCTTCAAGCATGAGAAACAGCTTCTTGGCGAACCCTCCAAGATAAATCTCCGTGTCATTTAGCTTACCCGCGGTTGGCCAACCTTGTCGAGACAGAATATTCTTGTCGTTCTTGATCGTGACTTCCTTGTTAGCAGCACAAGAGAGGCTTTCAGCTTGGCATTTTCATCTTCAAGTTTGTCGGTGAGGCAAGCTTCTCTTCAATGAGCTTTGTTTTCTCCAAACCATATACGTGCCTCTGCAAGGTCAAGGTCCTTCTTCTTCAAAGTTTCTTCCGGTTTATCGCAAAGCAACAATGAGAACAGAGTTGAGAATGAGCAGAAAAACAGAGGCGATCGTCAAAATTCTCACCAGCCATACCTTTTGCTTCATCCCGTGCCTACGCAAATTCTCCGAGCAAGCTTCAAATCGAGGTTGAGCTGAATCTGCTTTTCTCTAACTCTCGATGTAGCGAGCCACAAGCTCATAAGATTTCTGAAGAGTCAACCAACAAAAGACATCAAAAACAGATCACTTCGGTGACTAAGGAAAAATAGTAGCATTTCTAAGACTACGGTCGAATAAAACATTGACGAGTCTGGGGATTCACCCAGCGGGTGCACTCAGCGTGCCCCCACTGGTTTACCAATTTGGTTCGATCGATCGACCAAAGGAGGCAAAAAGGCTATGATTCTAAAAACATGGCTAGTAAATCGTCCGTCACTTGATAAAAAACAGTTCTTTAGACTATAGTCAATCTGCTTGATCGACCATAGTCTCGGGGACTACACCGGTGGGTGCACTTAGCGATGCCCCCACCGGTTTCTGATTCCATTCAACTTGGTCCGTCCAAGTCGAGTGAAGAAGATCACAGACATAAAGACCATAGCCATTCGCACGCGATCGACCATGGTCTCGGGGACTACACCAGTGGGCACTCAGCGTGCCCCACAAAAGTTCAAGCGACACACACACCCGGTGGATGTACAGATATGGAAATCTCGGAAGAAAGCGTTTGAGATAGTATATCCTAACAAAGCAAGCGATGGTGACTTACTTGGACATTGCTCTGGAGAGCTGAACTGGCGTCATAGGCCGGCTGACTTGCCTCTCGCGCCGCTTTCACCTGCTCCATCATGATCCCTGCCTGGCGTATGGCCTCCTTAGCAGCACTTACTTGGTCTTCGGGACGTGGTGTGTGGCAAAGAGAGCGGTGGATCAGCGATCGGCGAAGTGGGTCGGGCACTTTCGTCGTTGGTGCAGCAAAAGATCTGAAGTCGAGTGGGATTGCCTCCCTCGAAATCAACGTCTCGAGTCGCGCGACTTGAGCAGCCTTGCCATGAGCACTTTCTTGTTCCTCCTCTTCCTCAATGGCGCTTCCTCGTCATCATCGGGAAGATCAATGAGCGTGGCGGAGCGCAAGAGAGGTCAGTAAACATGGAAGCCCAATCGACTAAAAAGCTCCAGTCGGCTAAAAGTGAAATCTCAGAGATCTTACCAAGATTGGAAGTGGCCGCATCCTCCATTTCCTGGTCATCGTGCTTGGCTGAAGTCTCGGAGGTAGCGGCGCTGTAGATTTCATTAGTCGGCTGATCAGTCATCGAGTCGACTAAAAATTCACTCATGTTGAAAAAGGAAATACAAGGTTCTGTTGGTTACCCGGAGATGGTGGGGATGACCATTCGCATCTTCGGCAGGGCCTTCGCCCGGCTTCGACGGCGTCGCTCGAGGTTGCTTGGCGGCTTCTCGGTCGGGTAGCGGAGAAGTTGTCCTAGGTAAACCGTCGACCGACCAGTCTTGCACAACAGCTTTACCGCGCCCGCCACCGGTCGTCGTCGACTTGGACCTCCCTTACGGCGAGGAGGGTCGGCGTCTTCCTCCTCTTCTTCCTCCTCCTCCTCATCATCGAGTCGTCATCCTCCTCATCCTCTTCGCGTTGGACTCCCATTCCTCCGGACTCTCACCTCCACTTCCTTCTTCTTCTTGGCTGCTTCCTCGCCCGTTGGGCATCGAGTACATCTCGGTGGTGACCTAGAAGACAACAAAACAAGGTGACGGTCGGTCGGCGAAATTGACATCAAAACAGAATGAATGCAGCAGAATCACGATCGAAGATAAATAATGATACCTTATGCGGTTGGTAACTCACGGTCGAGTGGTGGAATCCTCCTAGCTCTCATGAGGTTGTCTTTATTTCTGTGATGGCAGTCATCCACTTCTCCGGTATGGCGTCGTCAACCTCCTCCGGATGGACCCAAGTGGTATCATCCGTGCGAGTACATCCACATCGGATGACCTCGGTATTGGAGTGGCTGGATCGCCGTCGGAGAAAAACCTCCGGAGATCCATGCTGGTCACCCCTTCGCGAATAAGCTGGACTACACGCTCCATCGAAGCTTCACTTGGGCCTTTGCTCGCAACACCTTCAGAGGAAGGCGGCTTGTTCACTCGACTCATGGAGAAAGGAGGGAGCCCGGTCGGCTTGGCGTCGGCTGGTCTTGGCTGATAAAACCGGTCGATTGCCACCCTCTAACCGAGTCGGGAGAGTCATAGCTGGAAGCGCTCTTCCCCTCATCGGACTCCGAGTCCCCACACATTTGGATTACTTGGGTCTTTTTCGTCATTCGACTCGTTTTCTTCACCGTCGAGGCGACGGTGAATATATGCTTGAAAGACCCCAATCGGCCGACAACCCGGAAATTCTCATGAGAGCTAAAGCAAGCAGCCAGATACACAATGGAGTTCGGGGTGAAATGGTGGAGTTGCGCTCAAAAAGTTCAAAACCCGGAAAAAAGGATTTGGCGGCAGAAAACCCCTATCTCGTGGGTGGCCAAGAGGACGACTCACCCTCTTCAGCTGCGGTTGCCACTCCGTGCGGAAGCCTCGCCGACCGTGGGGATCAGTCCTTCATTGGCGGATCGGTGAGGTCTTTTTCGGTGATGGTCGGCGGATCGATCTCCTTGGACCCAGCCTGCGGCAGCTTGGACCTTGAAGAGGAGCCGCCTCGTGGCGCTCTCCTTGGCCTTCGCCGCCGTCTTCTTCACCCGTTCCAGGGCGGCAGTCTTGTCCTTCACCATGGTCGCCGGCGAAAAAAGAACCGAGCTGCGGCGCTGGGCGGACGAAGAGCGTGGCGAGAAAGTTTTGGAGGCGGAGAGAGGAGAAATCTGAGGGCGCACTGTTCAAAATGCCCGGTCCAACGCCTTATATGGGGTCGCTTCCGAGTGGCTGACCGGTAGGCCCAGGCAATCCTGTCACGATCCCGCAATAGGCGCGCACGCGATACGTGGCGAAAAAGGCGGTGCGAGGATCGAGGCGTCATCGTCTTATCCCATCCGAGTGCCGCGGTTTTCTCCGCTTCGCGCGCTTCCCAAAATTCGGATCCCGTGAAATCCGCTAACCGCAGAGCGACTCGTCAGATAACAGATTTCCTCAGATCCGTCGCTCGGAAATCTTTAGGTTCACAAAGTTCACTCGACAAACGTGAAGAATGGATCAAGGCGACTGAAAGAAAGGTTGATGCCATCACCAAAAGGTCGTTGATCGAGTAAGACTTAATCACAACACGAAGAACAGGTCGGAAGATTATCAACTCCTTCCTCACTCAAACCTCGATCCATTCGGGGCTAATGATGAAGTCATGTACGGGGTAGGGTCATAGACCTGCCCAAAGGTACCTTCCACAAGGACACTCACAAGAGAAGCAGCCTTCCGATCGACTTGGTAGACTCCCACCGATGATTCAAAGACACTCGACTATGAAGACCCACTCGACCACCAAGAGTCCAAGAGCCACTCGGTGTCCAAAGCGGTGCAGTAGTTAAATAGTCTTTATGACCTTAATGACACTTTATGTAGGGCGTTACCAGTAATGCCTAGCCTTAGCGATACCTTAAACCCTACCTTTCATGGGCTGGCTGGGGTCTGGCGCACTCTATATAAGCCACCCCCTCCACGGTAGAAGGGTTCGCACCACGTAACACATACATAAATATTCGGTCGACCGCCTCGGGGCTCCGAGGCGAGGGCTGTTACTTCCTCGAGAAGGGCCTGAACTCGTAAATCTCTTGCGTATACAACTACTCCATAGCTAGGATCTTGCCTCTCCATACCTACCCCCCATTCTACTGTCAGACTTAGAACCACGACACCTACCTCCTCACCGCTGCTACGATCACACAATCACCCTGGTGGACGACGCGCGCCCCGCCAACTTGCGCCCGTACCGCTACTCGCCCCTGCAGAAAGACGAGATCGAGCGCCAAGTCCGCGAGATGCTTGAGTCAGGTGTCATCGAGCACAGTATGAGCCCGTTCGCCGCGCCTGTGCTGCTCGTCAAGAAGAAGGATGACACCTGGCGCTTTTGCGTCGACTACCGCCGGCTCAACGACGCCACGGTCAAGAACAAATTCCCACTGCCATTGTGGACGAGTTGCTCGACGAGCTAGCTAGAGCGGCCTTCTTCTCCAAGCTGGACCTCCGCGCTGGTTACCATTAGATACGCATGCGCACAGGCGATGAAGAGAAGACGGCGTTCAAGACACACCATGGCCATTTCCACTTCAAGGTCATGCCATTCGGGCTGACGAACACACCGGCCACGTTCCAGTGCCTGATGAATGCAATCTTCGCCAAGTACGTGCGTAAATTCGTGATCATATTTTTGGATGACATTTTGATCTTCAGTGAAACTCTGGAGGAGCACCTGGAGCATCTTCGCCTCGTCCTCGCTCTGCTCCACGAGCACCAGCCGTACGTCAAGGAGTCCAAGTGCTCGTTTGCTCAAGACAGCATCTCCTACCTCGGTCACATCATCTCCAAGCACGGCGTCGCCACGGACCTGGAGAAGACACAAGCTATGGTGGCATGGCCGACCCCTTCAACTGCCACCGAGCTCCGCGGCTTCCTCGGCCTCACCGGCTACTATCACAAGTTCATCGAGCACTACGGCATCATCGCCAAGCCGCTCACGAGCTTGCTGACCAAGAAGGGCTTCGAGTGGACAAAGAAAGCGCAGGTGGCATTCGACCTCCTCAAGCGCGCCATGGCGACCGCACCGGCGCTCGTGCTCCCAGATTTCGCACGACCGTTCGTGATCGAGACAGACGCATGCGACACCGGCGTGGGCGCGGTGCTGGCACAGGAAGGGCACCCAGTGGCGTTTCTCAGCAAGGCCCTAGGCATGCGCAATCAGAGGCTGTCGGCGTACGAGAAGGAGTTCATCGTCGTCATGATGGCCGTCAGAAGTGGCGCGCGTACTTGCAACAGGGCCCGTTCACCATCATCACGGATCACAAAAGCCTCTGCAACCTACAAGATTAGCAGCTCGCCACCGATCTGCAGCGCAAGACCATGGCCAAGCTGGTGGGACTCCAATTCAAGTTCCGCTATCGTCGCGGCAGCGACAACGGCGCTGCAGATGCTCTCTCTCGCGTGGGTGTGTCTCCGAACCTGGACGCGCTCTCCATCTGCCAGCCCGCATGGGTTCAAGAGGTGGCAAACTCCTACGCCACGGACGCCGATGCGCAAGATCGCCTGGCGCGGCTCGCGATCCACAGCCCCATCGACGACGGGTACGAGCTCTACAAGGGACTCATTCGCAAGCAGGAGCGCTTGTGGATCGGCAAGAACACGGCCTTGCGCACCAAGATCATCAGCGCTCTGCACGACAGCGCGGTCGGTGGCCACTCGGCGCTACGACCACCTACCAGCGCATCAAGAAGCTTTTTGTGTGGGACGGCTTGAAGACCGACGTCACCGACTATGTGCGGCAGTGCCCGGTGTGTCAGCACGCCAAGCACGAGCAGTCCAAGCCGGCGGGCACGCTCGCACCCTTGCCCGTGCCGACCGCTCCTGGCGCGACCTCACCATGGATTTCGTGGAAGTATTGCCGCCATCGGAGGGCTTCGATTCTATCATGGTGGTCTTGGACCGGCTCACCAAATCAGCGCACTTCATTCCGCTTCGTCATCCCTCCAAAGCTCCTTAGGTGGCCAGGGTCTTTTGGGATCACGTCGTCAAGCTGCACGGCATTCCGAGCTCCATCGTCTCCGACCGCGATCGCGTCTTCACCAGCGCTCTCTGGCGCGAGCTCTTTTGCCAGTGCGGGCACCAAGCTGCTCTTCTCCACAGCGTACCACTCCCAGACGGATGGCCAGAGCGAATGCGTCAACCAGTGCATGGAAATGTACTTGCGTTGCGCTGTGCACGACGCGCCCCAGCAATGGCGTCGCTGGCTGCCGACCGCTGAATTCTGGTACAACTCGTCGTTTCACTCCTCGATCAAATGATCCCCCTTCAAAGCTCTGTACGGCATCGAGCCCAACCTGGGCGCCATGGCGCTCTGGGACGACAAGACGATGCCCATGATCGACGGCGAGCCGTGGGACTGGGGCGTGCACACGGCAAGGCTGCGCGATCACATTCTGCGTGCCCAGCACAGATCCAAGAAGCATGCCGATCAGCATCGCACGGATCGCTCCTTCGAGGTGGGCGACAGTGTTCTCCTCAAGCTCCAACCTTATGCACAGTCATCGGTGGCGAACCGGCCCTGTGCGAAATTGGCGTACAAGTACTTGAGCCATTCGTGGTGCTCGACAGGATTGGCAAGATGGCGTACAAGCTGGAGTTGCCGGCGGACAGCAGAATCCACCCAGTCTTTCATGTGTCCTAGCTCAAGCGGTTCACCCCGAACTACACCCCGGTCTTCTCCGAGTTTCCACGTCCACCAGACCTCGCCGACCACGACGACGAACCGGTGGAGATCCTGGAGCGGTGCATGGTCAAGCGCGGCAACAATGCTCTGGTGCAAATCAAGGTGCGCTGGCGCAACGACGACACGGCAACGACGTGGGAAGACTACGACACCCTACGCTGCCGTTTCCCGCTAGCACCGGCGTGGGACGAACCATTTTCCGGCGACGCGGAGCAGCACACAGAACCTGAAGACGGCGCCCGTTCTGAAGGAGTGGGGAATGTCACACCTGCATCGCCAGGAGACGATGCGGTGGACGCGTGATGGTGGACCCCGCCGCCCGGTTAGCACAGGCCCACCGGTCGAAGCAGGCGAACAAGTGGAGCACGGCTATATAGCTAGCTGAGGCCGAGAGGCGGGGCATGTGATGTGTATGCTGTAATCTGAACCTCTCCCCAACTAATCTGTACCTCCTCCCTTGGCGAGAACCTTCTCCCCTAAGTCTCGATCTCATCCCCTTTCCCTCCCGATCCAATCCAGCGAGGATGAGTTCGTGACATAGCAACCAGTCCACTGGAAGCAACATACTTTGCTGGTGAACCAAAAGTGAAGAAATTCTTTGTTTTAAATACCTTCTTTGCAAGCCATGGCCCCACAATGGACGCTTCAAATTACACCCTAGCACTCCAATCCCACAAGCTCTGTATAATACTTTTCCCCAAGTGATGGTTTAGTGGATTTGGAATTGTAACCAAGCATCCTGGGTTCTATACCCGATTCAACACTAGAGCATGTAGCCGATCTTGGATATTGCAATTATTTTATCCATTTTGTGAATTCCTACTTTGTTTTAAGTATATTTATTACTTTGTTTGTAAATACATTATGTAAATTGGTCAACTTTAAATTAAGAAATAGAGTATAAAGAGTAAATAAGCCTGTGAATCCGTTTTCGAGACTTGTAAACATCGCCCACACTATAGGAGCTGGCCACGTTTGAAGTCATTACCTTTAACCGTCACGACCAGACCATCACGATCTCGCCTTGTTTCTCTGAAAAAAGGAAAATGGCCTAGCAACGTGTGAGTCACCATGGACAGTACAGTCGTGGAACACATCAGAACTTCTAAGTCCAGCGCCATTGTCAAGCACTTTCCCGGTACCTGGCATGCCCGAGTTGTCCTCTCACTTTCCTAAGTGCATTGACGTTGAGGCTCCAGTGAGCGCCCCTGGCATGGACTTAGTGACACCGTCCTTCAGAACAATGGTGTGGTTGTGGTTGTGGGGTTGATCTTTTTGGCACGAGTGGTCGAGAAAGAAAAGCAATGCTATAGCTGCTATGGTTCTGTCCAAGGAAAAATAAAATGAAGGTGGATCGGTTGAGAAGGGAGAAGGGGAGAATAAAGCTGGTGTTTATGCATAGGAGGAGATGGGTCATCTATGAGTGTAGTGTGCTCTATATATACTCCCGAACTGAACAACCAGTCGTGGGAGCAATAGACAATCAAGGACTCTTAAATGCTCATATTGGTTAGAGGTGATTGATGCTTGAGGAAACTGGGAGTAAATAGCTAACGACTATCACAATTGGTGTGACCCTTGCAAAAAACTACTCCACTTTACAGAACCCTAACAGAAGATTACCACTCGTGATAATATGTCGTAAATACCTACCATGGCA
Source organism: Aegilops longissima (assembly GCA_021605205.1). Taxonomy (NCBI): domain Eukaryota; kingdom Viridiplantae; phylum Streptophyta; class Magnoliopsida; order Poales; family Poaceae; genus Aegilops; species Aegilops longissima. The sequence continues at coordinate 15,295 of JAHIAM010000292.1, forward strand.
GGATAGCCCACATGTAAATGTGCTTATGACACGAGCCCTGGCAGGGGAGGTGGCTCTCTAAGGCGGCCCGAACTATCCTTCTCAACTCATCCCTATCCAGCCTCCTCTTGTTTCTTATGAGCTTCTACAGCCTCCATGAATCTCTCCATAAGGAGATCGCCAAGATTCAGTCCCGATTCTCTTGGGCTGGCGATCGGGGCAAGCGAAGTATCACATGGTCAGTGGCGGACATCTGCAAGCCCAGGAGGCGGGGTGGATTAGGCATCATGTGCTCTAAATGGATGAATATCGCCCTTCTCTCCCGGTGGCTTTGGCGTATCGCGCAGGGTCAGGGTGGCCTCTGGCTGGACATTATCCGGAGTAAATACCTGCGTGGTCAACCCTTGCCTTCGCTGTAAATCAGGCGGATCTCGGTTTTGGCACTCTCTCGTCCAACTCCTACCGGTGCTCGCATTGGTACCTCTATCTCGGTGGGGTCCGGCCTCTCGGCGCTTTTTGGTTCGGTTGGGCGGAGACTCTCCTCTTCATGCTCGCTTCCCACCCTCTTCTCTATCTCTGTCGACCCTATGATTCCTGTTGATAGGGCCCTTAGTGACTTAGGGCGCCTTGCTTTCCGCCGTCCTTTTGGGCCGGCGGAATCCGCCGCCTGGCGTGAGTTACTTGACTGTGTTGCTCTTCACGAGCCGTTGGTGGATGGCGACCAGGACCTTATGCGCTGGCGGCTGGAGCCGTCTGGCCAGTTCTCCACCAAATCGCTTTACTTGGCCATTGCTCCCTCATCCGCCCCCCTCTCCCTTTCGATGGTGTGGTCCGTCCGCGTCCCACTGAAGATTCGCATCTTCATGTGGCAGTGGATCCGTGGACGGGTCCCGTCCGGCGTGGAGGTCCGCAAGCGAAATGGCCGAACGCGGTATCGCCCCCTACGCAATGTTCTGAAGACTCCAATCACATTTTCTTCGCTTGCGCTTCCGCCCGGTTGTTGGGGAACGTAGTAATTTCAAAAAATTTCCTACGAACACGCAAGACCATGGTGATGGCATAGCAACGAGAGGGGAGAGTGTCCGTCCACGTACCCTCGTGAGACCGAAAGCGAGCGTTATAACAACGCGGTTGATGTAGTCGACGTCTTCACGATCCGACCGATCCAAGCACCAAACGTCACGGCACCTCCGAGTTACGCACACGTTCAGCTCGATGGCGATCTCCGGACTCGATCCAGCAAAGTGTCGGGATGAGTTCCGCCAAGACGACGGCGTGGTGGCGATGATGATGCTCCACCGGCGCAGGGCTTCGCCTAAGCTCCGCGACGATATGACTTCTCCGCGCGAGGCTTCGCCTAAGCTCCGCGACGATATGACCGAAGTGGAATATGGTGGAGGGGGCACCGACACGGCTAAGGAACGATCCGTAGATCAACTTGTGTGTCTGGGGTGCCCCCTGCCCCGTATATAAAGGAGCAAGGAGGAGGTGGCGGCCAAGGGAGGCGCACCAAGGGGGAGTCCTACTCCCACGGGAGTAGGACTCCTCCTTTCCTAGTAGGAGTAGGAGAGGAGGAAGGGAAGGGAGGAAGGGGTGCGGCCTCCCCTAGTCAATTCGGACTAGGCCTTGGGCGCGGCCTGCCCTAGGCAGCCCTCTCTCTTTCCCCGCAGGGCCCAATAAGGCCCAATACTTCTCCCGGCGAATTCCGTAACTCTCCGGTACTCAAAATACCGAATCATTGGAACCTTTCCGAACTCGAATATAGTCGTCAATATATCGATCTTTACGTCTCGACCATTTGAGACTCCTCGTCATGTCCCCGATCTCATCCGGGACTCGAACTCCTTCGGTACATCAAAACTCATAAACTCATAATATAAGCATCATCGAAACCTTAAGCGTGCGGACCCTACGGGTTCGAGAACTATGTAGACATGACCTAGAACTATTCTTGGTCAATAACCAATAGCGGAACCTGGATGCCCATATTGGCTCCTACATATTCTCGAAGATCTTTATCGGTCAAACCGCATAACAACATCGTTGTTCCTTTTGTCATCGGTATGTTACTTGCCCGAGATTCGATCGTCGGTATCCAATACCTAGTTCAATCTCGTTACCGGCAAGTCTCTTTACTCGTTCGTAATGCATCATTCCATAACTAACTCATTAGCTACATTGCTTGCAAGGCTTATAGTGATGTGCATTACCGAGAGGGCCAGAGATACCTCCCCGACAATCGGAGTGACAAAACCTAATCTCGATTCATGCCAACTCAACATATACTTTTGGAGACACCTGTAGAGTACCTTTATAATCACCCATTTACGTTGTGACGTTTGGTAGCACACAAAGTGTTCCTCCGTAAGCGGAGTTGCATAATCTCATAGTTGTAGGAACTTTGTATAAGTCATGAAGAAAGCATAAGCAACATACTAAGCGATCAAGTGCTACGCTAACGGAATGGGTCATGTCAATCAGATCATTCTCCTAATGATGTGATCCCGTTAATCAAATGACAACTCATGTCTATGGTTAGGAAACATAACCATCTTTGATTAACGAGCTAGTCAAGTAGAGGCATACTAGTGACACTCTGTTTGTCTATATATTCACACATGTATTATGTTTCCGGTTAATACAATTCTAGCATGAATAATAAACATTTATCATGATATAAGGAAATAAATAATAACTTTATTATTGCCTCTAGGGCATATTTCCTTGATCTCCCACTTGCACTAGAGTCAATAATCTAGTTCACATCGCCATGTGATTTAACATCAATAGTTCACATCTATATGTGGTTAACACCCATAGTTCACATCGACATGTGACCAACACCCAAAGGGTTTACTAGAGTCATAATCTAGTTCACATCGCTATGTGATTAACACCCAAAGAGTACTAAGGTGTGATCATGTTTTGCTTGTGAGATAATTTTAGTCAACGGGTCTGTCACATTCAGAGCCGTAAGTATTTTGCAAATTTCTATGTCTACAATGCTCGCACGGAGCTACTCTAGCTAATTGCTCCCACTTTCAATATGTATCCAGATTGAGACTCGAGTCATCTAGATTAGTGTTAAAACTTGCATCGGCGTAACCCTTTACTTACGAACCTTTTTTCACTTCCATAATCGAGAAACATATCCTTATTCTACTAAGGATAATTTTGACCGCTGTCCATTGATCTACTCCTAGATCACTATTGCACTCCCTTGCCAAGCTTAGTGGTAGGGTATGTAATAGATCTGGTACACAGACATGACATACTTTATAGAACCTATGGCTGATGCATAGGGAATGACTTTCATTCTCTTTCTATCTTCTGCCGTGGTCGGGTTTTGAGTCTTACTCAATCTCACACCTTGTAACACAGGCAAGAACTCTTTCTTTGACTGTTCCATTTTGAACTACTTCAAAATCTTGTCAAGGTATGTATTCATTGAAAAACTTATCAAGCGTCTTGATCTATCTCTATAGATCTTGATGCTCAATATGTAAGCAGCTTCACGAGGTCTTTCTTTGAAAAACTCCTTTCAAACACTCCTTTATGCTTTGCAGAATAATTCTACATTATTTCCGATCAACAATATGTCAATCACATATACTTATCGGAAAGGCTGTAGTGCTCCCACTCACTTTCTTGTAAATACAGGCCTTTCCAAAAGTGCAGATAAAATCATATGCTTTGATCAACACATCAAAGCGTATATTCCAACTCGAGATGCTTGCACCAGTCCATTGATGGATCATTTGGAGCTTGCACATTTTGTTAGCTCCTTTAGGATTGACAAAAACTTCTGGTTGCATCATATACAACTCTTCTTTAATAAATCCATTAAAGAATGTAGTTTTGACATCCATTTGCCAGATTTCATAAAATGTGGCAATTGCTAACATGATTTGGACAGACTTAAGAATCGCCACAGTTGAGAAAATCTCATTGTAGTCAACACCTTGAACTTGTCGAAAACCTTTTTGCGACAAGTCGAGCTTTGTAGATAGTAACACTACTATCAGCATCTGTCTTCCTCTTGAAGATCCATTTATATAATATGGCTTGCCGATCATCGGGCAACTCCATCAAAGTCCATACTTTGTTCTCATACATGGATCCCATCTCAGATTTCATGGCCTCAAGCCATTTCGCGGAATCTGGGCTCATCATCGCTTCCTCATAGTTTGTAGGTTCATCATGTTCTAGTAACATGATTTCCGAACATGATTACCGTACCACTCGTGCGGATCTTACTCTGGAAGACCTCACGAGGTTTGGTAGCAACTTGATCTGAAGTTTCATGATCATCATCATTAACTTCCTCACTAATTGGTGTAGGAATCCTTGGAACTGATTTACGAGATGAACTACTTTCCAATAAGGGAGAAGGTACTATTACCTCATCAAGTTCTACTTTCCTCCCACTCACTTCTTTCGAGAGAAACTCCTTCTCTAGAAAGGATCCATCTTAACAACGAAAAACTTGCCTTCGGATCTGTGATAGAAGGTGTACCCAACATTTTCTTTTGGGTAATCTATGAAGACGCACTTCTCCGATTTGGGTTCGAGCTTATCGGTGAAAACTTTTCACATAAGCATCACAACTCCAAACTTTAAGAAACGACATACTTAGGTTTCTTGTTAAACCATAGTTCATACGGTGTCGTCTCAGCGGTTTAGATGGTGCCCTTTTAAATGTGAATGCAGCTGTCTCTAATGCATAACCCCAAAGCGATATTGGTAAATCGGTAAGAGACATCATTGATCGCACCATATCAAATAAAAGTACGGTTCTGACGTTCGGACACACCATAACGCTGTGGTGTTCGGTGGCGTGAGTAGTGAAACTATTTCACATTGTTTTAATGAAGGCCAAACTCGTAACTCAAATATTTTTCCTCTGCGATCATATCGTAGAAACTTTATTTTCTTGTTACGATGATTCTTCACTTCACTCTGAAATTCTTTGAACTTTTCAAATGTTTTGGACTTGTGTTTCATCAAGTAGATATACCCATATCTGCTCAAATCATCTTGTGAAGGTCAGAAAATAACGATACTTGCCACGAGCATCAACACTCATTGGATCGCATACATCGGTATGTATTATTTCCAATAAGTCGGTAGCTTGTTCCATTGTTCGGAGAAGCGGAGTTTTAGTCATCTTGCCCAAAAGGCACGGTTCGCAAGCATCAAATGATTCATAATCAAGTGATTCCAAAATCCATCGACATGGAGTTTCTTCATGCGCTTTACACCAATATGACCTAAGCGGCAAGTGCCACAAATAAGTTGCACTATCATTATTAACTTTGCATCTTTTGGTTTCAATATTATGAATATGTGTATCACTATGATCGAGATCCAATGAACCATTTTCATTGGGTGTGTAACCATATAAGGTTTTATTCATGTAAGCAGAACAACAATTTATTCTCTTACTTAAATGAATAACCGTATTGCAATAAACATGATCAAATCATATTTATGCTCAACACCAAATAACACTTATTTAGGTTCCACACTAATCCCGAAAGTATAGGGAGTGTGCGATGATGATCATATCAATCTTGGAACTACTTCCAACACTCATCGTCACTTCCCTTCAACTAGTTTCTGTTCATTACGCAACTCCTGTTTGAGTTACTACTCTTAGCAACCGAACAAGTATCAAATACCGAGGGTTACTATGAACACTAGTAAAATATACATCAATAATCTGTATATCAAATATACCTTTGTTCACTTTGCCATCCTTCTTATCCGCCAAATACTTGGGGTAGTTCCGCTTCCAGTGACCAGTTCCATTGCAGCAAAAAGCACTTAGTCTCAGGCTTAGGTCCAGACTTGGGTTTCTTCACTCGAGTAGCAACTTGCTTGCCGTTCTTCTTGAAGTTCCCCTTCTTCCCTTTTCCCTTTTCCTTGAGACTAGTGGTCTTGTCAACCATCAACACTTGATGTTTTTCTTGATTTCTACCTTCGACGATTTTAGCATCGCGAAGAGCTTGGGAATTGTTTTCGTCATCCCTTGCATACTATAGTTCATCACGAAGTTCTAGTAACTTAGTGATGGTGACTAGAGAATTCTGTCAATCACTATCTTATCTGGAAGATTAACTCCCACTTGATTCAAGCGATTGAAGTACCCAGACAATCTGAGCACATGCTCACTAGTTGAGCGATTCTCCTCCATCTTTTAGCTATAGAACTTGTTGGAGACTTCATATCTCTCAACTCGGTATTTGCTTGAAATATTAACTTCAATTCTGGAACATCTCATATGGTCCATGACGTTCAAAACGTCTTTGAAGTCCCGATTCTAAGCTGTTAAGCATGGTGCACTAAACTATCAAGTAGTCATCATATTGAGCTAGCCAAGCGTTCATAACGTATGCATACGCTCCTGCAATAGGTCTGTCACCTAGCGGTGCATTAAGGACATAATTCTTACGTGCAGCAATGAGGATAAACCTCGGATCACGGATCCAATCCGCATCATTGCTACTAACATTTTCAATACAATTTTCTCTAGGAACACATATAAAAACATAGGGAAGCAACAACGCGAGCTATTGATCTACAACATAATTTGCAAAATACTACGGGACTAAGTTCATGATAAATTAAAGTTCAATTAATCATATTACTTAAGAACTCCCACTTAGATAGACATCTCTCTAGTCATCTAAGTGATTACGTGATCCAAATCAACTAAACCATGTCCGATCATCACGTGAGATGGAGTAGTTTTAATGGTGAACATCACTATGTTGATCACATCTACTATATGATTCACGCTCGACCTTTCGGTCTCCGTGTTCGAGGCCATATCTGCATATGCTAGGCTCGTCAAGTTTAACTGAGTATTCTGCGTGTGCAAAACTGGCTTGCACCCGTTGTAGATGGACGTAGAACTTATCACACCCGATCATCACGTGGTGTCCGGGTACTCTGAACTTTTAGCAACGGTGCATACTCGAGGAGAACACTTCTTGATAATTTTAGTGAGAGATCATCTTATAATGCTACCGTCAATCAAAGCAAGATAAGATGCATAAAGGATAAACATCACATGCAATCAATATAAGTGATATGATATGGTCATCATCATCTTGTGCTTGTGATCTCCATCTCGAAGCACCGTCATGATCACCATCGTCACCGCGCGACACCTTGATCTCCATCGTAGCATCGTTGTCGTCTCGCCAACTATTGCTTCTCGACTATCGCCATTGCTTAGTGACAAAGTAAAGCAATTACATGGCTTTTGCATTTCATACAATAAGCGACAACCATATGGCTCTGCCGATTGCCGATAACTTCGGTTACAAAACATGATCATCTCATACAATAAAATATAGCATCACGTCTTGACCACATCACATCACAACATGCCTGCAAAAACAAGTTAGGCGTCCTCTACTTTGTTGTTGCAAGTTTTACGTGGCTGCTACGGGCTGAGCAAGAACCGTTCTTACCTACGCATCAAAACCACAGCGATAGTTTGTCAAGTTGGTGCTGTTTTAACCTTCGCAAGGACCGGGCGTAGCTACACTCAGTTCAACTAAAGTGAGAGAGCAGACACCGCGGTCACCTTTAAGCAACTAGTGCTCGGGCGGTGAAACCAGTCTCGCGTAAGCGTCTGGCGTAATGTCGGTCGGGCGCTTCATCTCACAATACCGCTGAACCAAAGTATGACATGCTGGTAAGCGGTATGACTTATATCGCCCACAACTCACTTGTGTTCTACTCGTGCATATGACATCAGCGCATAAAACCAGGCTCGGATGCCCTTTGTTGGGGAGCGTAGTAATTTCAAAAATTTCCTCACGAACACGCAAGACCATGGTGATGGCATAGCGAGAGGAGAGTGTCCGTCCATGTACCCTCGTGAGACCGAAAGCGAAGCGTTATAACAACGCGGTTGATGTAGTCGTGCGTCTTCACGATCCGACCGATCCAAGCACCAAGCGACGGCACCTCCGAGTTCTGCACACGTTCAGCTCGATGGCGATCTCCCGGACTCCGATCCAGCAAAGTGTCGGGGATGAGTTCCGCCGACCGACGGCGTGGTGGCGATGATGATGCTCCACCGGCGCAGGGCTTCGCCTAAGCTCATGACGATATGACTTCTCGGCGCGAGGCTTCGCCTAAGCTCATGACGATATGACCGAAGTGGAATATGGTGGAGGGGGCACCGCACGGCTAAGGAGCGATCCGTAGATCAACTTGTGTGTCTGGGGTGCCCCCTGCCCCGTATATAAAGGAGCAAGGAGGAGGTGGCCGGCCAAGGAGGAGGCGCACCAGGGGAGTCCTACTCCCACCGGGAGTAGGACTCCTCCTTTCCTAGTAGGAGTAGGAGAGGAGGAAGGGGAAGGGAGGAAGGGTGCGGCCCCTCCCTAGTCCAATTCGGACTAGGCCTTGGGGCGCGGCCTGCCCTAGGCAGCCCCTCTCTCTTTCCCTTGAGGGCCCAATAAGGCCCAATACTTCTCCCGGCGAATTCCCGTAACTCTCGGTACTCCGAAAAATACCGAATCATTGGAACCTTTCCGAACTCGAATATAGTCGTCAATATATCGATCTTTACGTCTCGACCATTTCGAGACTCCTCGTCATGTCCCCGATCTCATCCAGGACTCCGAACTCCTTGGTACATCAAAACTCATAAACTCATAATATAACTGTCATCGAAACCTTAAGCGTGCGGACCCTACGGGTTCGAGAACTATGTAGACATGACCTAGAACTATTCTTGGTCAATAACCAATAAGCGGAACCTGGATGCCCATATTGGCTCCTACATATTCTACGAAGATCTTTATCGGTCAAACCGCATAACAACATACGTTGTTCCTTTTGTCATCGGTATGTTACTTGCCCGAGATTCGATCGTCGGTATCAATACCTAGTTCTATCTCGTTACGGCAAGTCTCTTTACTCGTTCGTAATGCATCATTCCATAACTAACTCATTAGCTACATTGCTTGCAAGGCTTATAGTGATGTGCATTACCGAGAGGGCCGAGATACCTCCCGACAATCGGAGTGACAAAACCTAATCTCGATTCATGCCAACTCAACATATACTTTTGGAGACACCTGTAGAGTACCTTTATAATCACCCATTTACGTTGTGACGTTTGGTAGCACACAAAGTGTTCCTCCGGTAAACGGGAGTTGCATAATCTCATAGTTGTAGGAACTTTGTATAAGTCATGAAGAAAGCATAAGCAACATACTAAATGATCAAGTGCTACGCTAACGGAATGGGTCATGTCAATCAGATCATTCTCCTAATGATGTGATCCCGTTAATCAAATGACAACTCATGTCTATGGTTAGGAAACATAACCATCTTTGATTAACGAGCTAGTCAAGTAGAGGCATACTAGTGACACTCTGTTTGTCTATATATTCACACATGTATTATGTTTCCGGTTAATACAATTCTAGCATGAATAATAAACATTTATCATGATATAAGGAAATAAATAATAACTTTATTATTGCCTCTAGGGCATATTTCCTTCACCGGTTCCTTTGGAGCTGCTTTCGCGAGATTGTCGGTGGGAGTTGGTGCCACACCAATTTCCCGGACCTTTTTGCTGAACTCCAAGTGTCCCCTATGACCTCTCGCCACATTAGGTGGCTGGAGGTTGGGGTCCTTGCCTGGACGCTGTGGACCGTTCGCAATAAGCTTGTGATCCAACATTCTCCCCTCCGTCGAGCTACTGATGCTCTCTACAAATTCTCGGGTTTCTTGCAGCTTTGGCGGCCGCTTAGCCGCCCGGATCGGGGCGCCATCTCAGCCTTCATCACCGATCTTGGCTCGATGGCCGTCGCTTTGTCGCCGCCGCCCCCCGCCGCCGCCGGAGCAGACTAGATCTCTGCTTGGCTGGGCAGGCTTTCTTGTGTTGTGTTTTCTTTTCTCTTTCTTACAGGCTTGTTGAGCTGTGCCCTCAGTGAGAACCTCTGTACTTTGTTTGTGGTACTTGGGTGGTGTGTGTGTGTGGACCTGCTTTGGTTGTATGTCTTGTGGCGGTTTGCTTTATTTATAAAGCGGGGCGAAAGCCTTTTTCGGTAAGAGCTGACATGTGGTATGTTTACTGTTCATTTGGCATATCACATGGAATGAGAATGGCAGTTTGGTAACAACATTTGGTGTTTAGACGGGCCATGATCATGATCAATGAGCAAAGTGTGGGGCTGGTGAGGGTTGCTGGTTCCCTGCTGGCCTACCGGTGGCGGCACACGTCTTCATGGCGAGGCTCCGCGCGGTCCCAGCCAGCTATGAGATCGGGGCGATGCGGTTTTCGGTGGAAATCGTGCCTACTCCGGTCATGGTGACATCTTTGACATCGTGTCCTTCTCGAGACATCGTCGTTGCAGGTTGCGTCAACACGATCGGGATGTTCCGGGGGATACCCTAGATCTGGGCCTCCTGGATCGGACGATGATGACATCTTCAGTGTCGTTCTCCCTCATAGGGGCATCGTTTTGGAGTAGGAGCTGGCTGGAGGGGACAAGAGGAGGAGTGGTGTTACATCTATCGCAAGGCCGATGACAGGACTTTGCGGTATGGTGCAGCGGAGTGTCGCCGACAGGCGCGTGTGGTTGAACGCGCGCAGGCTGGTGGTGCTGTCTGGCATTGTGTGATGTCAACGATAGATGGGACTGGCATGATGTATGCAATGACCTCTTCAACCCCCTCGCGACCCCCTCGCGCCGCCACCCAGGGCGACGCCAGGGGGACCTAATTCCTCGCGCCGCCAACCTTCCCGCGAGGCAGATCGCTGCCGCCGGCACTGGCCGCAGTGGTGGCGGCGCTCGACGCCTAAAGGGCTAGGGTAGGAGGGAAGCGACGGATCTTCCATCAGGCGGCTGGGGCGCCTCGTGCGGGGTCTTCGCGCGGCAGCCACGGCGGTGTCCTGGCTGTGCGGCGGCAGCCGGCGAACCCAGGGCTGGCGAGGTCCTCCGTTGGGATTCTCCGCTATGCGATGGGCGGCGGCGGTGGCCGTGGATCTAGCGTCCCAGCCAGATCCGTCGTGGTTCGGCTATGGCCGGCCGGCAGCGTGTGATGGGACCGGGATGGGGCGGCGGAGGTCCTCAACCGGCTTTCCGACGACACCATACGTCTTCATGGTGAGGTTCCGCTCGGTTCTAGCCAGCCGCGAGATCGGGGCGACGTGGCTTCCGTTGAAAATCGCGCCTGACTGCAGTCTTGGCAGACGATGGCGGCGTGTTGTTCCCTTCTTGAGGCATCGTCGTTGCAGGTCACATCAACCTGGTCGGGAAGTTCCGGGGGAAACCCTAAACCTGGCCTTCGGTGTCGTTCTCCCTCCTGGGGGCATCGTTTTGGAGCAAGTGCTGGTTGGAGGGGACAAGAGGAAGAGCGGTGATTTATCTTGCCCATTGATGACGTCGGATCTCGGCGACGTGGCGCAGTGGAGACTCGGCGCCCGATGCGCGGAGATGGACTCGTGCAGGAGGGTGTCGCTGTCTGGCGTCGTGGTGGCGTTGGCGGCAGCTAGACCGGGCAAGGTAGATGCATCAGTACAACTCTGAGGATGGATTGGTGGCAGGTGACTGCGGCGGCCTTATACCCGGCAGGTATCCTGGTGGAGGAGCACGCCGGACTGGTGGGTGCCCATACCCAGCAGACGTCCTGGTTGGGACCTCATGTCTTAGATGTTAGGTTTGGCTGCGAGGTCCGTTTGGTATTAGGCCCAGACTATCAGCGCCCCTTCATCAACTGGATAGGAGTAGCGACAGATGTTGCTTAGACAATGGCTTTAGTCTTACTGTTGTATGACTTTGTAAGGTCTTGTGTTCATAATTAATAAAATGGTTGTATGCGTCGTCTAGATGCAGAGGCCGGGGGTCTTCCTCCTTTTTTAAAAAAAATGCAATGATCTCTTCTGAAGATGTGACCGCGGAAGATGGCGACGACGGATCCTAGAGCGTGCAGATGTGGTGCGCGTTATGGGACGCCTAGACCGGTTGGTACTCTCAGTTTGCCAGGTGTTCGGCTTCTTGAGGCCACTGGATTAGATGGTGTCCGTTGATGCGGTCATGTCACACCTTTATACTTGTAGTTGTAGCGACTTTGTTCGGCTCGAAGTTGGCTTTGATTGATCTTTGTATTCATTTTGTCAGACTCTAATGAATAAATTAATAAAGATGGCTGCATGCATCATTTTGATGCAGATTTTGATGCAGAGATAGAGGGTAATCCTCCTTTTTGGAAAAAAAATTAAGATCTTTACATGAAAATGTTTGTATGCCACTCTTCATTGCTTGGGCGTAGCTATTCGTCATTTGATAAATAATACTAGTGCTTATCCTAGCTGCTGTTGGGGAACGTAGCAGAAATTCAAAATTTTCTACGCATCACCAAGATCAATCTATGGAGAATCTAGCAACGAGGGAAGGAGAGTGCATCTACATACCCTTGTAGATCGCTAAGCGGAAGCGTTCAAGTGAACGGGGTTGAAGGAGTCGTACTCGTCGTGATTCAAATCACCGGAGATCCTAGTGCCGAATGGACGGCACCTCCGCGTTCAACACACGTACAGCCCGGTGACGTCTCCCACGCCTTGATCCAGCAAGGAGAGAGGGAGAGGTTGAGGAAGACTCCATCCATCAGCAACACAAGCGGCATGGTGGTGATGGAGGGCGTGGCAATCCCAGAGGCTTCGCCAAGCACCAAGGGAGAGGAGGAAGAGGAGGCGGGGCTGCACCAAGAGGAGAGGTTCTCGTGTGTTGGGCAGCCCAAAACTCAAGTATATATAGGGGAAAGGGGGCTGCGCCCCTTTAGGGTTTCCACCCCAAGGGGTGCGGCCAGCCCTAGATGGGACTTGGGGCGGCCAGAGGGGAGGAGTGCCTCCCAAGTCAAGTGGAGGCCCTCCCTTAGGGTTTCCCCCTCCCATGCGCATGGGCCTTGGGGGCTGGTTCCTTGGCCCATTATGGCTAGGGCCCCTACAGCCCATGCTACTGTATTGGACGTGGTGGAACAATTTCCGGACCTCCGGACCCCTCCGAATCCTCCGGAACCTTCCGAAGCTTCCGGTACAATACCGAAAAACCCGAACTTTTCGGAACCCGAACAACAACTTTCCATATATAAATCTTTACCTCCGGACCATTCCGAACTCCTCGTGACGTCCGGGATCTCATCCGGGACTCGAACAACATTCGGTAACCACATACAAGCTTCCTATATAACCCTAGCGTCACCGAACCTTAAGTGTGTAGACCCTACGGGTTCGGGAGACATCTGAGACATGACCGAGGCGTTCTCCGGTCAATAACCAACAGCGGATCTGGATACCCATGTTGGCTCCCACATGTTCCACGATGATCTCATCGGATGAACCACGATGTCAAGGACTCAATCGATCCGTATACAATTCCCTTTGTCTAGCGGTATTGTACTTGCCCGAGATTCGATCGTCGGTATACCGATACCTTGTTCAATCTCGTTACCGGCAAGTCTCTTTACTCGTTCCGTAACACATCATCCCGTGATCAACTCCTTGATCACATTGTGCACATTATGATGATGTCCTACCGAGTGGGCCCAGAGATACCTCTCCGTTTGCACGGAGTGACAAATCCCGGTCTCGATTCGTGCCAACCCAACAGACACTTTCAGAGATACCTGTAATGCACCTTTATAGCCACCCAGTTACATTGTGACGTTTGGTACACCCAAAGCATTCCTACGGTATCCGGGAGTTGCACAATCTCATGGTCTAAGGAAATGATACTTGACATTAGAAAAGCTTTAGCATACGAACTACGATCTTTGTGCTAGGCTTAGGATTGGGTCTCGTCCATCACATCATTCTCCTAATGATGTGATCCCGTTATCAACGACATCCAATGTCCATGGTTAGGAAACCGTAACCATCTATTGATCAACGAGCTAGCCAATAGAGGCTTGCCAGGGACAAGGTGTTGTCTATGTATCCACACATGTATTTGAGTTTCCTTTCAATACAATTATAGCATGGATAATAAACGATTATCATGAACAAGGAAATATAATAATAACTAATTTATTATTGCCTCTAGGGCATATTTCCAACAGTCTCCCACTTGCACTAGAGTCAATAATCTAGTTCACATCGCCATGTGATCAACACTGATAGGTCACATCGCCATGTGACCAACATCCAAAGAGTTTACTAGTGTCTGTAAACTAGTTCACATCATCATGTGATTAAGACTCAATGAGTTCGGGGTTTGATCATGTTTTGCTTGTGAGAGAGGTTTTAGTCAGCGGGTGCGTAACATTCAGATCCGTATGTACTTCGCAAATCTCTATGTCATATTGTAAATGCTGCTTTCACGCTCCACTTGGAGCTATTCCAAATGGTTGCTCCACTATCGTATCCGGTTTGCTACTCGAGTCACTCGGATAGGTGTTAAAGCTTGCATCGGCGTAACCCTTTACGCCGAACTCTTTATCACCTCCATAATCGAGAAACGTGTCCTTATTTACTCCAAGGACAATTTTGACTGCTGTCCAATGATCCATTCTGGATCATTCTTGTACCTTGAGTGACTCATGGCAAGGCACACTTCGGTGCGGTACACAGCATAGCATACTATAGAACCTATATCGAAGCATAGGGATGACCTTCGTCTTTTACGCCGTGGTCAAGCTTTAAGTCTTAACCGTACCTTACAACTCAGGCAAGAACTCCTTCTTTGGTGATCTATCTTGAACACCTTCAAGATCATGTCAAGGTATGTGCTCATTTGAAAGTATTATTAAGCATTTTGATCTATCCTTATAGATCTCGATGCTCAATGTTCAAGTAGCTTAATCCAGGTTTTTCTATTGAAAAACACCTTTCAAATAACCCTATATGCTTTCCAGAAAATTCTACATCATTTACGATACACTCATCGAAATTCTATAGTGCTCCACTCACTTCTTTGGAAATACAAGTTTCTCATAAACTTTGTATAAACCCAAAATCTTTGATCATCTTATCAAAGTGCATATTCCAACTCCGAGATGCTTACTCCAGTCCATGGAAGGATCGCTGGAGCTAGCATACCTGTTAGCATCCTTAGGATCGACAAAACCTTTCTAATTGTATCACATACAACCTTTCCTTACGAAAACTGCTAAGGAAACTCGTTTTGACATCCATCTGCCAGATTTCATAAATGCAGCTAATGCTAACATGACTCCGACGGACTTAAGCATCGCTACGGATGAGAAAATTTCATCGTAGTCAACTCCTTTGAACTTGTGAAAAACTCTTTGCCACAAGTCGAGCTTCATAGACGGTGACATTACCGTCCACGTCCGTCTTCTTCTTAAACATCCATTTATCTCAATGGCTTGCCGATCAACGGGCAAGTCCACCAAAGTCCATGCTTTGTTCTGATACATGGATCCTATCTCGGATTTCATGGCTTCTAACCATTTGTTGGAATATGGGCCCACCATTGCTTCTCCATAGCTCGTAGGTTCATTGTTGTCTAGCAACATGACCTTCAAGACAGGATTGCGTACCACTCTGAAGTAGTACGAATCCTTGTCACCCTACGAGGTACATTAGTGACTTGATCTGAAACTTCATGATCACTATCATAAGCTTCTACTCCAATTGGTGTAGGTGCCATGGGAACAACTTCTTGTGCCCTACTACACACTAGTTGAAGTGATGGTTCAATAACCTCATCAAGTCTCCACCATCCTCCCACTCAACTTTTCGAGACAAACTTTTTCTCGAGAAAGGACCCGATTCAAGAAACAATCCCTATTGCTTTCGGATCTGAATTAGGAGGTATACCCAACCATTTTGGGTGTCCTATGAAGATGCATTTTATCCGCTTTGGGTTCGAGCTTATCAACCTGAAACTTTTTCACATAAGCGTTGCAGCCCCAAACCTTTAAGAAATGACAGCTTAGGTTTCTCTAAACCATAGTTCATACGGTGTCATCTCAATGGAATTACGTGGTGCCCTATTAAAGTGAGTGCGGTTGTCTCTAATGCCTAACCCATGAACGATAGTGGTAATTCGATAAGAGATATCATGGTACGCACCATATCCAATAGAGTGCAACTATGATGTTCGGACACACCATCACACTATGGTGTTCCAGGCGGTATTAATTGTGAAACAATTTGCACAATGTCTTAATTGTGTGCCAAAACTCGTAACTCAGATATTCATCTCTATGATCATATCATAGACATTCTATCCTCTTGTCACGAAGATCTTAAACTTCACTCTGAAATTACTTGAACCATTCAATATTTTAGACTTGTGTTTCATCAAGTAAATATAATCAACATCTACTCAAATCATCGTGAAGTAAGAACATAACGATATTCTTTGCATGCGTCAACACTCATTGGACTGCACACATCAAATGTGTCACTTCAACAAGTTGCTATCTTGTTCCATCTTCTTTGAAACCGAGGCTTTTGGTCATCTTGCCCATGTGGTATGATTTGCATATCTCAAGTGATTCAAAATCAAGTGAGTCCAAACGATCCATCTGCATGGAGTTTCTTCATGCGTATACACCAATAGACATGGTTCGCATGTCTCAAACTTTTCAAAAACGAGTGAGTCCAAAGATCCATCAACATGGAGCTTCTTCATGCGTTTTACACCAATATGACTTACATGGCAGTGCCACAAGTAAGTGGTACTATCATTACTATCTTATACTTTTGGCATGAAAATGTGTATCACTACAATCGAGATTCAATAAACCATTCTTTTAGGTGCAAGACCATTGAAGGTATTATTCAAATAAATAGAGTAACCATTATTCTCCTTAAATGAATAACCGTATTGCGATAGACATAATCCAATCATGTTTATGCTCAACGCAAACACCAAATAACAATTATTTAGGTTTAACACCTAATCTCAATGGTAGAGGGAGCATGCGATGTTTGATCACATCATACTTGGAAACACTTCCAACGTATATCGTCAGCTCACCTTTAGCTAGTCTCCATTTATTCCGTAGCTCTTTTATTTCGAGTTACTAACACTTAGCAACCGAACCGGTATCTTAATACCCTGGTGCTACTAGGAGTACTAGTAAAGAACACATTAACATAATGTATATCCAATATACTTCTATCGACCTTGCCAGCCTTCTCATCTACCAAGTATCTAGGGTAAATCTGCTCCTGTGGTTGTTCCCCTTATTACAGAAGCACTTAGTCTCGGGTTTGGGTTCAACCTTGGGTTTCTTCACTAGAGCAGCAGCTGCTTTGCCGTTCCATGAAGTATTCCTTCTTGCCCTTGCCCATCTTGAAACTAGTGGTTTCATCAACCATCAACAATTGATGCTCCTTCTTGATTTCTACTTTCGCGGTGTCAAACATCGTGAATACCTCAAGGATCTATCCCTGATATGTTATAGTTCATCACGAAGCTCTAGCAGCTTGGTGGCAATGACTTTGGAGAAACATCACTATCTCCACTGGAAGATCAATTCCCACTCGATTCAAGTGATTGTTGTACTCAGACAATCTGAGCACAAGCTCAACTATTGAGCTTTTCTCCCTTAGTTTGTAGGCTAAGAAAATCGTCGGAGGTCTCATACCTCTTGACGTGGGCACGAGCCTGAAATCCTAATTTCAGCCCTCGAAACATCTCATATGTTCGCGACATTTCAAAACGTCTTTCGTGCCTCAACTCTAAACCGTTTAAGCGAACTATCACGTAGTTATCAAAGCGTGTATGTCGATGTTCGCAACATCCACAAACGACGTTTGGGGTTCAGCACTGTGGCGGTGCATTAAGGGCATAAACTTTCTCTTGTCCGCATAATCGCTCTTGTCAACTTTCAACTATATTTTCTCTAGGAACATATCTAAGCAGTGGAACTCAAGCGCGAGCTTCGACATAATTTGCAAAAGGTCTTTTGACTATGTTCAGGATAATTAAGTTCATCTTATGAACTCCCACTCGAGATAGACATCCCTCCGGTCATCTAAGTGATTACATGATCCGAGTCAACTAGGCCGTGTCCGATCATCACGTGAGACGGACTAGTCATCGTCGGTGAACATCTTCATGTTGATCGTATCTACTATCGACTCATGCTCGACCTTTCGGTCTCGTGTTCCGAGGCCATGCGTACATGCTAGGCTCGTCAAGTTAACCCTAAGTGTTTGGCGTGTGTAAATCTGTCTTACACCCGTTGTATGTGAACGTAAGAATCCATCACACCCGATCATCACGTGGTGCTTAGAAGCGACGAACTTTAGCAACGGTGCACAGTTAGGGGAGAACACTTCTTGAAATTTGTGTAAGGGATCATCTTATTTACTACCGTCGTTCTAAGTAAACAAGATGCATAAACATAATAAACATCACATGCAATTATATAGTGACATGATATGGCCAATATCATTTTGCTCCTTTTGGTCTCCATCTTCGGGGCTCCATGATTATCATTGTCACCGGCATGACACCATGATCTCCATCATCATGATCTCCATCATCGTGTCTCCATGAAGTTGTCTCGCCAACTATTACTTCTACTACTATGGCTACCGGTTAGCAATAAAGTAAAGTAATTACATGGCGTTGTTCAATGACACGCAGGTCATACAATAAATAAAGACAACTCCTATGGCTCCTGCCGGTTGTCATACTCATCGACATGCAAGTCGTGAATCCTATTACAAGAACATGATCAATCTCATACATCACATATCATTCATCACATTCTTCTTGGCCATATCACATCACATAGCATACCCCGCAAAAACAAGTTAGGCGTCCTCTAATTGTTGTTGCATGTTTTACGTGGCTGCTATGGGTTTCTAGCAAAACGTTTCTTACTACGCAAAACCACAACGTGATATGCCAATTGCTATTTACCCTTCATAAGGACCCTTTTCATCGAATCCGTTCCGACTAAAGTGGAGAGGCGGCACCGCTAGCCACCTTATGCACCAAGTGCATGTCGATCGGTGGAACCTGTCTCACGAAAATGCGTGTAAGGTCGGTCCGGCCGCTTCATCCCACAATACCGTCGAAACAAGATTGGACTAGTAACGGTAAGCATATTGAACATCATCAACGCCCACAACTACTTTGTGTTCTACTCGTGCAAAGAGTCTACATAATAGACCTAGCTCATGATGCCCTTGTTGGGGAACGTAGCAGAAATTCAAAATTTTCTACGCATCACCAAGATCAATCTATGGAGAATCTAGCAGCGAGGGAAGGAGAGTGCATCTACATACCCTTGTAGATCGCTAAGCGGAAGCGTTCAAGTGAAGCGGGGTTGAAGGAGTCGTACTCGTCGTGATTCAAATCACCGGAGATCCTAGTGCGAATGGGCGGCACCTCGCGTTCACACACGTACAGCCCGGTGGCGTCTCCCACGCCTTGATCCAGCAAGGAGAGAGGAGAGGTTGAGGAAGACTCCATCCATCAGCAACACAACGGCATGGTGGTGATGGAGGCGTGGCAATCCCGCAGGCTTCGCCAAGCACCAAGGGAGAGGAGGAAGAGGAGAGGCGGGGCTGCACCAAGAGGAGAGGTTCTCGTGTGTTGGGCAGCCCAAAACTCAAGTATATATAGGGGAAAGGGGGCTGCGCCCCTTTAGGGTTTCCACCCCAAGGGGTGCGGCCAGCCCTAGATGGGACTTGGGGCGGCCAAGAGGGGAGGAGTGCCTCCCAAGTCAAGTGGAGGCCCTCCCCTTAGGGTTTCCCCCTCCCATGCGCATGGGCCTTGGGGGCTGGTTCCCTTGGCCCATTATGGCTAGGGCGCCCCTACAGCCCATGCTACTGTATTGGACGTGGTGGAACAATTTCGGACCTCCGGACCCCTCCGAATCCTCCGGAACCTTTCAGAAGCTTCCGGTACAATACCGAAAAACCCGAACTTTTAGGAACCCGAACAACAACTTTCCATATATAAATCTTTACCTCCGGACCATTCCGAACTCCTCGTGACGTCCGGGATCTCATCCGGACTCGAACAACATTCGGTAACCACATACAAGCTTCCTATATAACCCTAGCGTCACCGAACCTTAAGTGTGTAGACCCTACGGGTTCGGAGACATGAACATGACCGAGGCGTTCTCCGGTCAATAACCAACAGCGGATCTGGATACCCATGTTGGCTCCTACATGTTCCACGATGATCTCATCGGATGAACCACGATGTCAAGGACTCAATCGATCCGTATACAATTCCCTTTGTCTAGCGGTATTGTACTTGCCCGAGATTCGATCGTCGGTATACCGATACCTTGTTCAATCTCGTTACGGCAAGTCTCTTTACTCGTTCCGTAACACATCATCCGTGATCAACTCCTTGATCACATTGTGCACATATGATGATGTCCTACCGAGTGGGCCCAGAGATACCTCTCCGTTTGCGGAGTGACAAATCCGATCTCGATTCGTGCCAACCCAGACACTTTCGGAGATACCTGTAATGCACCTTTATAGCCACCCGATTCGTTGTGACGTTTGGTACACCAAAGCATTCCTACGGTATCCGGAGTTGCACAATCTCATGGTCTAAGGAAATGATACTTGACATTAGAAAAGCTTTAGCATACGAACTACGATCTTTGTGCTAGGCTTAGGATTGGGTCTCGTCCATCACATCATTCTCCTAATGATGTGATCCCGTTATCAACGACATCCAATGTCCATGGTTAGGAAACCGTAACCATCTATTGATCAACGAGCTAGCCAATAGAGGCTTGCCAGGGACAAGGTGTTGTCTATGTATCCACACATGTATTTGAGTTTCCTTTCAATACAATTATAGCATGGATAATAAACGATTATCATGAACAAGGAAATATAATAATAACTAATTTATTATTGCCTCTAGGGCATATTTCCAACAGCTGCAACATATAATGTGAAGATATAAAACATACTTCATTCTAAAGGTGTGACAGCTACCGGGTGCCCCTGCACCCTCATGAACAATACATTTTAAACTATAAAATAAAAATCAGAAAATTCTGAAACTGTGTGGTATCAGATGATCAAACATTTGATGTTCTTGTAAATTTTCAGCCATAAATAATACTAAAGGAGCCCTCACCAAAAAATAACAAAATTACTGCTTAAAAGTGCACATAAGTTTTGAACACCGATTTTTTTTTAAGTGAGGGCTCCTCAAATGTTATTTGAGGCTAAAACTTTGCAAGAACGTCGAATGTTTGATGTTTCAAAGGTTCAGATTTTTTTATTTTCTTTTCGTTTATTTTTTGAACTATTGTTCATAGAGGGTGTAGGAGAAGCCGGTTGTTGAAAATCCTGTCTCTAAGCATATTTAGGGGAAGTGTGGTCACTTGAAGACATGTATGCTTGAAGACGTCGAAAAACATGAGCTTTTGACCTAGCAGGGAGTGCGGTATTTGGTTTCTTGATTGCCAGAGGGCTTGGGTCGGGTGCGTCAAATCAGATAGCTAATAAAAGAGAACTGATCATGACCACAACATGGTATATTTGGTGGAAAGGAAGACATAAAGTATATGATGAGCCGATTCAGGAGGTTTCAGTCACAATAGTGTCCATGCAAATCCTGGTAGCAAACTATGTGCAAGCCGCAAACAAATGTGCTATAGAGAAGAAGATTAAATGGATGAAGCCACCTGACAACTTCGTTATGGTTAGTGTGGACGCTAGTTTCGGTCCGAGCTCAGGCAGTCGAGCTACGGGTGTTGCCATCCACAATGACAAAGGACATTCCCTAGCTACAGGTAATCAAGTACTAGACAGGGCTCTGAACGCCCCAACAGCAGAATCAAAAGCTGTTTTCCATGGATTATACTTCCTCCGTAAAGAAATAATCAACATAAAAGTGTTTAGATCACTAAAGTAGTGATCTAGATGCTCTTATATTTCTTAGCAATCCAAACGGTCTTATATTACAGAGGGAGTACATCGTGAACCACCTAGGATGCCAAAGAATTATTGTGCAGTTAAACCTGTAAGGATATCGGTGATTTATTAACTAATGGAGGATTCCCCACGACAGCAGCTGCACCTACTCTGTTCTGGTAAAGTTTTTTTTTTGCCAAATCTGTTCTGGTAGATATTTGCATTCAAGCTTTGAGTTTTAATAGAGTTAGGTATGTGTTTTGTCCAAGAGAAGCTAATTTTGTTGTGCATATTTTAGGTAGAGTGTTGAACACAGCCTAATGTTTGGGTTGATGAGCCACCTAATTTCATTATGGGGTTGTTAATTGACGATGTAATTGTTTTTAATGAAATAAAGTGACCCTAGATAGATTGAATTTTTCAAGAAAAAAAAAACAAAAAACAGGAGGCGCAAACATTTCCTAGAGGACATGTACAATACTAGCTGAGGGCGCAAACTTTCCAGCTGCAAGGAATCACCTTTTCCGTTAGTGACTAGCAGTCCAGTTGCAATCTTCTCGCTTCAAGGAGATGCTTACATGCTGGCTCCCGGAAACATCATAGACTTACTACTACACGTTCCTTCCATTTCCATAGCACTGATCCAACTTGCCGGTTTGCTAAGCCATCACATTTCTTCACGAAAGTAACTCATGTCCCTGGGCCTTTGCTTTTCATGCCTCCGCTGGGTGGGTTCCCGGTGTCTCACAAGCCTAATTAGGCTGAGACCTTTTAATCTTCTCAAGTACATGACCCCTAGCAGTGCTTAGTAGGACGTTGCCGGTACAATCTCCATATCACATCTGGAGGGTCCGCCGGTAAGCCATGATTGGTATTTATATAGCTGAAGCGCCAATGTGTGACCTGATAAGTACTGGGCTCGTGATAATTAATTTCTCCCTTATAAAACATGTCCTGATCAGTACTGGGCTCGTGATAATTTCTCCCTTATAAAACATGTCCTGATCAGTACTGGGCTCGTGATAATTTCTCCCTTATAAAATAACTAGACCAATTAGAACTTTGCGTGCTTCGCATTGTTAAAGCAATGGTACACACCTCACCAAACCCAATAAATAAGGGCTTTCATTCATCTGTATATGCATCCTACTAAATACAAGGGGTATGGCACAGATCATGCGTTGGCGCCTCAACTAGCTCTATACATAATTGTACCTCCTGATTTGTAGTTTTTTGTAACCCTAACCCCAGTTGTGGTAGCTTTATGCTATTGACTCCCCATGCGGCAATTTCTTGACCGTTGTGGTCCCTCACGTGACGACGACGGCGACTCACTGAGTTCTGCAGCCTTAAGCTTTGATTCTGTAGCCGTTTGCTCCTGTTGTCTGATTGTGCACCCCAATGCTTGCTTCTGTAGTCTGAATTCAAAAGTAGTATAATGTTGCATTTTTCTATTGGTGAAGCCTGTAAGTTTACTTATGCAATCTGGATTCAGAAGTTGTATCCACACTATGAAAGACATGCAATCTCCAATATATAATCTTTAGACATATGAATTCGGTTGAATAAATTTGTTGAGATGAGCTATTTTCTGCAAGTGATTGAGAAAATATAAAGGTGCGAGCTCCGGGGTGAAAGCCTAGGTCTGCAATTGTTATACCTGGCAATGGCGATGTTTTTCTTACGTCGTTACCTTGTTGAAAGCATTGCTCGGTTATGCTCGGACTGATTCTTCAGGGAGAAAATGTAGATTCTAGCATTTGTTGTTGGATCCGGTGACGGCGGTGCCTGAGCGCCGCTCTCTTCCTGAAGGTGTTGCTGTTAAAGAAATTCGTTGTCCATGTGGTGTCATGAGATAGTTGGTGATATGGTCATTGCCGTAATTTGCCGATCGTGGATATGATCGCTTGGGGTTTTAATTTTTCATCGCCGACGCATAGCTTTGGTCGCATGTGACTTCGCTATTTGCTGACGTGTTGTGTGTGTGTGTGTGTTGGTGTTGGCTGTGTGCATCCTAGTTATGCAGATGATGGGTGTGTGTTTATTATGTTTGTATCCTCTTGATGCTTTATTATGAGCTAATAAAATCCACCCTTTATCGAAGTTATGTCCAACATTATCTTTGCCGAGTTCTTTTCAAGTCATTCAATGTGACTTATCTTGTATCCTTCAAAGCTTCGTTTTGAAGAACATACGCAAAGAAGAATCTAGGCAAAGAAGATGTGTTCTATTGAATATGCAATTCTGAGGTTGTCAACTAAGAAGCCATACCCAGGCTGTCTACAATACCAAGTGATTTGAGTCCACAAAGGACCTACTAGAAGCTAGCGCTGTTGAACTGGATGCGGAATGAGCTTCATCTTACAAAGACATTATTCAAGACATGCCCAGGCTACGAAATTGATGACAATTTCAAATTATTCCTCCCAGGAGAAATAACTAGATAACTCTCAAAAGAACCATAATGTTCACATATTCAAATACCAGTAGTACTTCTCCCGAAAGAATCATAACATTCATCCTTAAAATTTACTCAACGCATGAATTTCTTGTTCTACACTAATACTATAGCGAAATAAAAGCACCAGGCTACCTTGATTCGGATAAAAGCACCAGGTGCTGTCTTCTTTAGCATACTCACATTTGGCCTGAACTTTGATGCTTAAACTAGTGTGACAACCAATTTGCGCACAAAAACACCGTTATAGCAGTGTACCCTATTCATCGTTCTAGGCTAAGTATCCAGTGAATCTTCGTTTCTTGCAGTGGTAGTAAACTATGGTCGCTAGAATTTTAGGTAGATGCTCCATCTGTTGGCTACATGTACATGCCTACCAAGAGGCGGAGGCACGCCAGGGGACATAATTACAGGGGTGACAGTGACGTGTGCTCCCAAGGGTGAATCGCGGTTGCCAAAGGGCAAGCCACATTCATGTATGGCAACCGGCAGCCGACGGTCGGACGGTGGCCCCATCACGATCGACGGAAGAAAAGTCAAATCGTGATGGAAAGGCCATCCCCGCTGACGGAAAGCCCATCCTTGCTCTTTGATCCCCTCGACAAGTTGAGAAACCATATCTCAGGTTCACAACAACTAAACAAGTCCCAAGGTCCTTTTTTCTGCATCCGGAAGCAATTTTATGTTTGACGAACAATATCCACCTTTTCATCACCAACGCCCTATGTTGTTGCTGTCGATTGAATTCATGATGTCTCGCAAGCCTAATTATTGTAGTATATTTATAATTTATAATATACTCAAGTAAGTAAATGACATTGGTACCGTTCACCAAAGCATTTGATGGATACATAGTGCAACTGGATGCTAACTACTAGTAAATCTAGAGTGTTATATACAGAGCCGAGGTGTGTGTTATCTTCCAAAAGGATTGGAGTTTCTTGAGAACATCGTGTTGCGTGATTGCATAGTTAAGGATCTGGTACAAGTTAGGCGCATCAAAACACTGGCATGTGCTCTATTGTAGAAGTGTTCACTTATCACATCCACATGGCGACAGGTGAATCAGGTTCGTTATACGCAAGACACAGAGATCTCAGTACTTACTCGACCTTAAGGGAAGCGCAATGTCACATTGAGTGGTTTTCTGAGCGGCAAGGACAAATCATGGTGGAAAGTATGATCTTCTCTTTTGTTTATTGTAGTTGAACTCGGACAAAAAAAAAGTAACCATAAGCTAACTATTAACAAGCTACGCGAGCCGAATAATTTCTTGGTGGTGGCGCATAGTTAGCACAACCCACGTGCTTATGCACCTGAGCATCCAACAAAAATACCCGCATTGCCCAAATGGGGAACTTCCGGTCAAAGGGCCCATTGCAAGCAACGGAACTACCCTTCCTTCGAAATTTCATTTCATGTGGTTGAAATATCATTGGACCTTAGTTTGAGCCAAGGATATACACATATTTCAGTTTGCACATTCCTATTATTTTCATCGAAAAATTACAGTTACCTATTGCATAAAAGCATGAGCAGTAAAAAAATCGTGAGAGGGAAGATATGCATATTTTTCTTATTTTTATGAAAAGAAGGATTACCCCGGACACGGCGTTTTGGTGCTCGGGCGCAGCTGCTCCCTAAATCTCTCTCGTTGGTTCGCTTCTGGGGATTCGAAAAAAGGGGTCTGACAGGTCTGCGCTGAGGTGTTGGTAAATCGATATACGACTGTGCAGCATAGCAAACAGTGCGTGGTTCCGGGCCCAAATCGTACGTGCGCACGTCCGTCCTGACGGATTGAGAAGCTGGTCCGTGCCCCAGATTAGTCACTTTTATGCTGAGCCGTGATAAGGAGTACAGAAACGCGTGTCTCCCTGATCCGTCTGGAAAACATGTCGAGGCTAAATTTCGTGTTTTGACCCTTTTCTGAAACCTATTCGAGATCTGACCCTAGTTTGAAAAAATTTCGAGACCTGACCCTTTTGCTACTGCCAGGGACCATGGCGGTAGGGTATAACAGCCTACCGCCGAGACTTTGATGAGGAAACATCGCTACCGCCAAAGCATTTGGCGGTAGAATCAGATAACCCTACCGCCAAGGTGCTTGGCGGTAAACGAGCACGACTTGTGTTCAATACTTAGGAGGTTTTTGGCGGTGGGCATGCAATCCTACCGCTGAGGCCTGGCGGTAGGCTGTTATACCTACTCATGGTGGTCACTAGCAGTATAAAAGAAGACAGATCTCGAAATTTTTTCAAACTAGGGTCAGATCTCGAATAGGTTTAAAAAAAGGGTCAAAACACGAAATTTTGCCACATGTCGAGGGCTTCGGGATGGGTGGTTCGACGAGCAATGAGATGGAGCGCTGGTGGGGAGGTACCTCATGATAATGGCGGGCGCGGATGAGCGGAGCTGGATGCCGATGGTCTGGACTTCCTTTTGGAAACAGTTGACCGGTGAGTTTCTCTACCGCAGCGATCACCTCTGGATTTTCATGCTTGATGGATTCCCCGATTCCTCGCCGCCGTTGCTTACTCTGTTGTGGTTTTTAAGGTTCCCACTCAGGGAAGAGTTCGCCGACAGCTTGGAGTAGCCAAATCCGGACACTCTAGGGTTCCTCCGTCTGTCCATGGCTGCTGGGCTGCATCGCTGCCGATGTCGTTGCCACCGCCCCGTCGCCGTCGACCCCGACGCCACCGCTGCTCTCTAGATCTCAGTCTCTCCGGTGCTCCTCTTTGCCGTGCCCTTGACAGCTGCTCGGCGGTGTCGTCTTTCTCCTGTACTGGTCGGCGGCATCTCGTTCTCCGGCACCAACAAGTGCATGGCCCCATGGTTCTGCACGAGATCTCTAGTCCGGCAGCCTCCACCAGACACCACGGGTAACTAATCCAGTTCCCTAATCTTCTTTTCCATGGATTCACGATCCAGAGTGTTGATGCTTGTTGTCAAATTCTCAAGATTTCTATCATGTTGATCTTTAATTGTTGGAACGTGCAAGTATACAGTACGTGAGTAGGCAGTAGCTGCTGTTGGTTCAGTCCAAAATCATAAAATTAGATTTAGATTTAGAAAGGTTTATGTAACATGACATTTGGACATCAATCATACTTGTTTCTATGATTCTTTGTCAGTATCATGTATATTAGATTAGGACAAGTTTCTTAATTGCCATACAACGTTATTGGATAATTTATCTGTTATGAGGAGGCAAATCAGTGCACAAGCACTTATCCGGGCATCACCAACAGTAGAGAAGCCAATACTATTCTCTTGTGCTTTCCGCATCACAAGATAATAAAAGTCTGGGATACAATAGGTTACATCTTGATGTTTTCTCTAGTAATTAGTGGGCATATTAATCCTAAGCATGTCCCTATTAAAGTTACACTGGAAAATAAATGATAAATGCAGAGGGTAAATTGTAAAACGAAGATCAAATTGGCCATGGAGAGATCATACTTTCATTTCACGAAAGAAGGCAATCTTTTCAACGTCACATCTGCCAATTCACCTCTAATTAGATTTGTATATCAAGACAAGATTCTTTACCGAAAAAGGGTTGCCCCCCGCTTTATATTATAAAGCAAACATCACCACAAACATCTGAGCGAACCGATACAAACACACCCACCACGACACACCACACAGACCCAAGGCAAGATACAAAGGTGCCGGGCACCGACACACCACTCGGACGACAACCAAGCAAACTAGAGAAGAACCAAGAAGAACTACTTGGAGCCACCGAGGAGGGTGAGACGGACAAAGACGGAGCAAGGACTCTAGGGCGGTGCCTCCCGGAAGAATGCGACCACGGATAGCCGCCACCGTCCGATCCGAAGATCAAGTTTTCACCCGAGCCACGGAGGAGGAAGCACCGCGACGGAGCCTTCAAGAAGGATCGACGTCCGTGGGACGCTGCCGCCCGGCCAGGCGAGGACCGGGCAAGTGATGGACCCGGCGATCACACCCTCCGACACCCCGCTCCGCCCACCACCCGCAGCCAAGCCTCCCAAGCCATGGCTACCCGCCCTTTGAGACGCAGGTTCCGCCCTCGAGCGCCACGCTCCCTCCACTAGGGCCGCCGCCCAACATCGAGCACCCCAAGACCATCCAAAGAGGCCAGCTTTGTACGAGAGGACACCCCGACCGATGTCCATGCGCGACGACCCGCCTTGAGCATCGCCGAGTGCGACAACCTGCGTGGCTGGGGAAAGGGGAGGGCGGACACATCCGGACCGGCACACCTTGTGCGGTGACGGGTGACCCGAGCCCGTCGGCGCCACCCATCCTCCAAAGAACCTCCCCACGGGCACACCTGCGTCTCATCTCGGCAGCCGTCACAGAACAGCGCAAAGCCACCGCCGCGACCCGGCCACCGGCAAGGAGGACCCCCAAGGACCGCCACTGACCACCAAGAAAACTCACCGGGGAGGCCATCTGCGCTGCCGCCGTCGTCCAGCCGGCGGGACGCCTGGATCCCGACCAGCACGCCCACCAGCCACCGCTGCTGCGCCTCCACCACCACTAGCCGCAGCCATGGCAGGAGCGGACGCCCGCAGCCCGCGCCGCCCTCGGCCGCGCCGCTGGGCCCGAATCCGCCGTCCGTCGCCGCCAGAGCCCGCGCACCACCGCTGCTGCAGCCCCTTCACGCCGCTGCCCACAGCCCGCATCTCTGCCGCCGTCTGCTACCGCCGCGCCACCACGCCCCGAGCCAACGTCGCGCCGCCGCCCGACCCTGAGGCCCGCGCCCGCCGGGCCGAGTAGGGGAAGGAAAGTGCCCCGCTGCCGCCAACACTGGCCAGACTTTGCCCGCCAGTACGTCGAGGCGGCGGCGAGGGGAGGGAGGTAGGAGGAGGGGGGAGCTGGAGGCGGCGCTAGGGTTTCCCCCCCGGCGCTCGCGGGAGGGAGAGCAGACGGTGATGATGGTGTAGAAAACAGAGTTGACAAGATTCTTTGCCATGTTCACCTATGCATTTTTGCTTTTTTCATCTCTACTAAATGATATCTGTTGGTCAGCTATATATGCATCCTTTCTTTACAGCAGCCAAGTTATGATATGGAATGTTTAGAATTTATGCATACAGAATTGTAGCATACCTGAACTTAAGATGGCAGCGGCACTGTAAGATTGCCCATTTGCAAAAAATAAAGACCAATCAATCATCATCACAACCTGCTGCTACATGAACCTTGAGCACTACTCTGCAGTAGGATGCCCTTTTTGTCATCAGAGGACATACACATGCATATATTTACAGCAGCTGCTCGTCTGGCTAGTTGGTAAAAGAAAACATGTGCAAAATAAATACTCATTAGCAATCAGTAAGAAGTGTTCTAGGTCCTTTAGTTTTTTCTTCTTCCTTGGTACTGATGAGGACAATAATGCCTTACGATCTCACATGTTACCTATCTCTTAAACTTTTTTTCACACATTTCCTTGTGTTGATTCTTGTGCTCCATGAGTCAATTTATGCTCTATGACAAAAATGTTTCTCCTTTGCAGGTTATTTTTCGTTGTACGCACTCGCTTCATACGTGGTGTACGCTACAACGTGTGGAGTACCAACCACTATTCAAGGCGGTGTGTACGCTGTTGGAGCAGGTGGCTATGGAGGTTTTTACCCAACATGGATGGCAGCATAATCTCCGGCTCGGTCCACCATCACTTTCGACATAGGCATAGTGTCGGTCTATGGACTCTACTGTTGCCGAATTGTCGGTCTTTTATCTTTCTGTTTATCAGACTACTGGTGTTTGGTTGTGTGCATCCTAGTTATGCAGAGGCCGGGTGATACTCTTAATGCTTTGTATCACTTTGATGCTACATTTTGAGATAATAAAAGTGCCCTTTATAAAAAAAAGAGTCAATTTGTACTAGATTATGTAATCAGTTTACTGCTATATGTGTTTGTTCAGTGCTCTGTGGTTGGATGCACTTGGTAGTAGTACTATACTAGGCTTCAGATCAATCAGGAATTCTGTAAATTTTCTTTTTTGGTAAGCTTGCTACTGGTATTTCTCTATGTCGTCATGTTAGTTTGAATTGACATATGCACTGAACTGAATTTACATTTCCAATCTGACATGTTTTGCATCATGCTTCTTTACTTCAACGCATGTGCTACGCTTCAGCCAACTGATTTGGAGGTATTGTGGTATGTGAACTAGACATCAGAAGTTGTGAAACGCCTTCGACGCTGCTTTAGAGCATCGCCGCCACTCCCGCAATGCCGATGATTTGCAACATGGAGGATGTTGTGGTGACAGATGCAGCAGAGACCCTGCAGTGCCCCTCCGCTTTTTCAGCATGTCGCATGTTGCGCCGGGGTGTGGTGGTGGTGGTCGGCGCCGCCCCTCCAGGCTGCAGCACTCCTCGCAGGAACATCTCGCCGTGGTTGTTGCCATGGCACTTCTTTGCAGCATCAGTACTGGTCGTGTGGACTGGCAGAGTCGTAGTGGGCGATGTCTCTGAAGAGGATAAGATGGAGAGTGCGTGGGTCCACCAGGCACGTGACAATTGAAGGAGGCACTTGATTCTACATTAAAAATTATAATGCAATTTATGTAAGTTGTATGTGAACTGGGAAGAGTAATGGTTGAATTGTAGTCAGTGGAAGAGTAATGGGTGAACTGTAAACACTGACGTATTGTGAACTGGACATGTATTTTATGCATAATTTCTTCTTTGAACCATGTGATGAACTGATGTACACAGTTTGTGATTGCTGGATGGGTTGAGCCCACACATGAGAAATGGTTTGGGTGGAAAACGAAAACGATTTGGGGCGGGATGGATTCTCATTTTATTTATTTTTTGGTTTGGAGTGGTGTGATAATATCATTTATTTCTACATGGTTTGGATTGGACGCGGGGTGGATTTTCCAGCATTATTTTTCTTGAATGCTGGCCAAAGACGCTCGCCTCTCCGACCAACCAAGAACGTTCCTTGGCCAAGTACTCCTATATTCTACCTTACCATGGTTATGACTTCTAAACAGGTACACAGAGGACACATAAAAAAAATAGAGTTCAGATTCGAAGGCACTCCAGCTGACAGTATTCAAATGAAATCAGTAAATACACGTAGTCACCATATATTTTCTTAACCACGCAAGGTTACTTCCCTGTAACCTGACGCACACCACACCCAACTGACGACAAGTGTTTCTGAATGTGTTGCACACTTTGAAGTACACAGGGCGCTGCTGCTCACGGCAGCGTAGTACGTGAGATCCGTCCGACTCCGACTCTCCACCACCATAGTGCGCCAGTGTTCCGTCGGCTGGATCGTGCTCGCCGAATCCGTCGTCCAGCGAATCATCTCCTTGTCCATCTCCTCCTTACATATCCTTTCTGCACAGGTTTCCCGTTGTATCACCTCTCCCTGCAAATGAAACGCTGCCTACTTTCAGACAAAGCGGTTGGAGACCAACATGCACATGAGCAGCAGTACCATTCTCCATTACCTCCTCTTCGAGGCAGCTCCGTCATGCCTCACGCACAGGGACTAGCCGTCGACCCCATAGTCGAAATCGAAAGGGACTGCATACGGCGCCAGACAAGAAAACAATCTCTCACAGGACAAGCAATCGTACATGAATCTCTAATCCACCGCCGGAGCCACCGCCTTCAGACCTCCTCGTCGTGTCACATGCGTAATCGGAACTGCAGTCCGCAGTTTGTGCCTCATGTGTCTCCACAGCAGTGTATACGCCTGCTGGAAATCAATAATCGGCACTGGCTACAAGATAAAAATTTCGGATCTACCTACATCGTATCAGCTACACTTGTAGAATTGATGTCCCGCCTTGTCTCTCGTCCAGGCGACGTTCGTCTCTATCTCGTCAACGCAAAGTGGACAAAGGGTGAGAGGGAGGAGGAAGTCTGTTGGGAAGGTGAGAGAGGAAGAAGACGCGACGGACATGGCGGCAGAAGTACAATCGGGGAGAGCGGCGGCGATGGGGGCGGGGAGATGCAATTAGGGTGAAGTCTGTTTTAAACCGTCGTCGTTTTTGAACCCCAACCTCCAAATCCCTGAAATCGGCACCCTCAACTCCCTAATCCCAGTCGTTTTTGTCCTTGCTGGCGTATCCAAACGGAGGAAAGGCTGGGATCGCTGAATCAGCTGTCGTTGTGGGTCCCCTCGGTCGCTGAAAACGCTAAATGGTCGAGCCAGACCAGCTCGCACCTCTCCTCGCTCAGTTCGCCCCCTCGCCCCTTTCCCTTCTCTCCCCTGACGCACCAGCTTCCTCCTGCGGCGGCAATGGCGACGGCCCGTGGATGATCGCAGCGAGCTCCGACGTCCACGTCGGCGGAAAAGGAACAGGTGAGTCATCCTCATCATCTGTGATTGCTTGGTCGACCTTTTTTCCTTCTGCCTGTAGTTAAGTTTAGGGTTCTACAGTGGCGCAAGGTGGTTTTTTTTTTTTTTGCGATTTAGTGGCCTGTTGAATGGAAGGATTTGGGGCCAAATACATACTAATAGACCGATGCCTTACATGGATTGTAGGTTTAATCGTTTTTTGTAGTCTTTTAGTCAGTTTTGTGACTGTGATTACTGAAGGTGTGAATATTGTCTGAAATTAAATCTTGCACTGTAGATTACTGAATGTAGGTGAACCTGATTGCATATATGTGTTTCTGTAGGTTTTTTAGTCAATTCATGGATCCAACAGAGGTGCTCAATGTCAGGTTTCACTATGGAGGGCAGTTTATTCATATTGGGCAATCTCTTGATTATGTTGGGGGAGATACTGCAATGTCAGAGATAGAGAGGGATAAGTAGTCACTGCCAGAGCTCAGAGGATATTTAGGAGATCATTTGACAGTCAAAGACAACATGAAGTTGTATTTTCTTATGCCAGGAAGAGAGTTGGTTAATGGACTAGTGTTTCTATACACTGATGAAGGTTGCCTGAAGATGTCAGAGTACATTACAGATGGAGGGGTTGCTGATGTTTTTGTGGAGTACAATGGTGAGCAAGATGAACCAGAGGCAGAAGATAGTGGCTCTGATTTTGAAGAAGATGAGCTGAATGACATGTTGAACAATGCTAGTGAGGAAGAACCAGATGTAGTTATCACTGCAGAAGAAGAAGATCATGTTCAGCAAGTGATTTCAGTAGCACAGTCAGACATTTTGGAACATATCTTTGTTCCTAATGAGGGTGGTGTTGTTACTGCAGTGATACACAGCCCTGTGAAGAACAGTTTCAGAGTGCATGATATGTCCCAAGGTTCTCAAATAATCAATCCCTCTCAGCCTGTTGTTGCTAGCTAAACTGTAGCTCCAATTGCAGAAGATGCAGAGCATGGTTCAGAATCTGAAGATTCAGATGATCCTGATTATGTGGCACATACTGATGACAGTGGAGAGGAATCTGAGGTAGTAGAGCTGAGAAAACATGCAAGGAAATTCAAGAAGAAGATGAAAGCTTCAGAAATTTGGTTCTCCAAGGAGTCAACAGGTCCTGTTCCTATAGAGTTAATTGCTAATGTGGAAGAAGCTGTACAGGACCAAGAGTTTGAGTCTTCTGATGAGGATTACAGTTATGATGAAGATGAGGATGGTCAGACGGTTAGGAGGAAAAGCAAGTATGTTAGGTTCAATCCAGAGACAGAAATTCCCCATTTTAGCTTGGGAATGGTGTTTAGAAGCAAGAACCAATTAGTTAAAGCACTGAAGAGGTATGGGCTAGCTACTAAGAGGAGCATATCATTTGTAAAATCTGAGGAGCAGAGGGTGAGAGCAAAATGTGACTGGCCTGGTTGCCCTTGGATGTTGTATGGTGCCAAGACTAGTAGATGTTCTAGGTTTCAAGTAGTTACCTATGAAGATGAGCACGAGTGTGCACAGAACAGGGAGAACAAGCTTGTTACTTCTAAGGTGATTGCAAACAGATATGAACACATTATCCTAGCAAATCCAATGTGGAAAATTGACAGCATTAAAGCCACAGTGCTCAAAGATATGTTTGCTGATGTGTCAGTTTCAAAATGTAAGGCAGCAAAGAAAATAGTACTTGACAAGCTCATGTGTGGCATGAAAAGTGAGTATACAAAGGTGTTTGACTACCAACTAGAACTGCTCAGGAGCAACCCTGGCAGTACTGTGGCCATTACATTAGATCCCACAGACCTGCAGCAGAACATTTTTCAACAATTTTATATGCCTTTGATGCTATGAAGAAAGGATTTAAAGCAGGGTGCAGGAAAGTCATAGGACTGGATGGCTGCTTTTTCAAGGGAGCTTGTCAAGGTGAATTGTTGGCTGCAATTGCAAGGGATGCAAATAACCAGATGTACCCAGTGGCTTGGGCTGTGGTGGAGAAAGAAACCAATGAAAGCTGGAAGTGGTTTATTGCTCTGTTAATCAAAGATTTGGATATTAATGACCAAGGGGCAGGTTGGGTTTTCATTTCTGATCAGCAGAAGGTAATGACATGCTTGCTTTACTTGCTTTACTTACATATTAATGACTTGCTTGCCTTGCTTGCTTTACTTACTTGATTTACTTAAATATCACTTTTCTGAGGCTTGATTAACGGCCACGAGTGACTATTTGCCCAAAGGCGAGCACAGAATGTGTGCGAGCATATATATGCCAAGCGGAGGAAGAAATACAAGGACCATGAGTACCAAAAGAGATTTTGGGCAATTGCTAAAGCTGCAAACAAAGAAGATTTTAACTACAACAAGGCAAGGCTAGCTCAGCTCACTCCTGATGGTGCAAAGGATATCATGAGGACTGAACCAGTTCATTGGGCTAGGGCATTTTTCCCTACAGGAGCTAACTGTGAATCTATGGACAATAATCTGTGTGATTCATTTAACAATTCCATCATAGAATCAAGGTTCTACCCAATTATTTCACAGCAAGAGATGATAAGAAAGAAGATGCTTGTTAGGGTGCAAGAGCAGAGAGCCAAATCAGCAACATGGAAGGGCAAAATTTGCCCAAATGTTTTCAAGAAGCTAAAGGTGAGTATAAGGTTGACACAGTACATTGAGGTGCTCTGGAATGGCAAGGAGGGATTTGAGGTGCAGCACATGAAGGGCAGAAAAAAGTACACGATAAATCTTGAAAAATGGGTATGTACTTGTGGATACTTTCAATGGCAGGCCTCCCTTGCATCACGCAATTGCAGCTATTTCTGAGTGGTAGAAAGGTAGAAGACTACATAGCCAAGTGCTCTTTGGATTGAGACATTCAATAAGATTTATGAGCATTGTCTCCACTGTTCTAGGAGAAGAAAAGCGGCGGTGTCTCAAAACCCTAGGCCAGTTGCACTGGATACATTGCCATGCAGGAGCAAGGAAGAAGAACAATGACAGGAGGAGAGAAGAGGTGAAGCTCCAAAGGGAAAGAAAATGAGCAAGCATGGCATACAAATCACTTGTGGATCTTGTGGTGCTAAGGACACAACAAAAGTGGTTGTAAGAAGAATGGAGATAGAACCCGAAAACTAAATCATTTCTTGGAAAAAGAGGGAGAAAGCAAAGGGAAACAGAGGTACTAACCTGATCATTGCTCTGTTTTTCTTAATTTTTAGCTATGCAAATACATAATTAGTTAACTCTGATCATTCATTTCCTCTGTTTGCAGCAAGCTCAGACTGATGGATCAAAAACATCAGCTCCCACTAGGTCTAAAGCTGCAAGAACTAAAGCTCCAGCAACAAGCTTTCAACCTCCTAGAACTACAACACCAAGCTCTCAACCTGGCACATCAGCATCTCAACCTAGAAGCACTACTGCTGGGAGAGGAGCAGGCAGAGGAGCAGGGAGAGGATCAGGCAGAGGAGCAGGGAGAGGAGCAGGGAGAGGAGCAGGGGGAGGACCACCAACAACAGGCTTGGGAAGCTTCTTTTATGCTAGTGGCAATTTCTGAAGATGTTTTCCAGTTTATGGATTAGATCTTCACTAATTGTGGCTTGGATGATGGATTAGATCTTTACTTTATGAACTTGTGGTTTAGATGTCACTTTTGAACTATGTAGTACTGCCAATGCCTTTTGAACTTGTGGCTTGGATGTTAAGTTGGCATTCTCAACTAGTTGTCAACCAAGATATATGTTGCCAAATTTATGGTGATGTGTCTGAGTAAATGATATCTCAATTCCATTTGCATTTAACCATTCCATATGTTCTGCCATCGACCATTCATCAACCATTTGGTACTCATCGACCATTTGGTAGTCATCAACAAGTCATCTACCATTTGGTAGTCATCGACCATTTTGGTAGTCATCGACAATTCATCGACCATTTGGTACTCATCGACCATTTGGTAGTCATCGACAACTCATCGACCATTTGGTAGTCATCGACAAGTCATCGACCATTTTGGTAGTCATCGACTCGTCGACGACTCCAAAACCTTGGGATGCCATTATATATATACACATGCTGCCAAAAGCACTATATATATGCTGCCAAAATAACTATTGTTGGCACACACATGCTTCCAAAAGCCCATTCACAGTAACATTCACAATTAAAATTCACACAAAATGTTGCCAAAAGCCCAAAAGATCTCTTTCATATTCATTCAGCCATCAGCAAATCCAGTACACCATTGAACTACATAACTAGAAACATCTAACTCTACTGAGACATGAGGAAACCTGCAACTAAACCAGCAACAAAGAGAAATAAACCATAAAATAGACACTTGTACATCTGCATCTCATCTCTGCTAGCACTTCTAGCTCTACTTTCTGCTACAAAATCATTTTTCTTCTCCAATTCCTCTTTTAAAACAGCAACCTCTCCTTCCCTTGACTGGCCAGCAAGCTCATCCTCCAGCCTCCACACTTTATCCCGTAGGTCTCCTAGCAATTGACGAACAAATGGAGTTGTGGGGGCGTCATGCCGATCGATGAATCCATGCTGTTCAGTTCTTGACACAGAAAATTCAGAGTTTGTGGAACAAAAGCAGAGAGAAAGAGGACATGTGAGGAATCAAGCTTACCCGCAAATCCACGCAGAATAATATCTCCTACCGAGGTTCGCGGACTCAGATATCCACCGCGGCGCCTTCCTGCTGCACCGAGCGCAAATCACCGCCGGCTCGTAAGCCATTGGTTGCTCCCGATAGGGCAGCGGAGACCTTGCTGCTGCGCCTCTGCTTCGGAGCCCACCACCGCCTCGAGAAGCTGACGAATCACCGGAGGAGCAAGACATCTCTCTGTCACGGCGGCGCCACACTCTCTCTGTCGCTGACGAACCCTAGAACGAGAGAAAGAGAGAGCTGACAGAGAGGGGAGGGGGTAATCAAGTCGCAAACCCGGCGGCCCGCACTGCCACGTCACCTAATCCTCCTCTCAGATGCATTAAGGACAAAAACGACCGGGATTAGGGAGTTGAGGGTGCCGATTTCAGGGATTTGGAGGTTGGGGTTCAAAAACGACGACGCGTACGAGTTTAGGGTTTAAAATAGACTTCATCCATGCAATTATGGATGGCTAGGCAGGTGGCCGTCACGGGGCGACGGACACGGCTCAGGGTGGCCCAGGAAATTGGCCGAGCCGTGCGAGGACTATCTGGTCCGCCGGCTGCCGTAGCAATCAATGCCGGACAGAGCTGGGCTACCTTTTGCACGATACATGGCATATACGACCATAAAATAGGAGGACGTGCATAGATCCTCATGCGTTCGAACGGGGTTGATTTCAGGAGCATCTGAGCTCGGGCTTCAAAACGAATATTCGGATTACCCTGGCCTCTTCATCAAAATGATGCATACATCCATATTATTGATCAAGTAGCCACCAAGTACGTTGTTCGATATAAGTTTGTAAATGGAGCTAAAATAAAATAAACATTGCCACAACCGGCAAAAATAGGACAAGATGACTAGACACATATCTTATTATTGAACCTCCTTTAAAACGGTTGTAAGTATCATGTGCTACCGTCTCCTAACAATTACACTCATAAGCCATATGCTCCTTGACTTCCGCATGGCCGAGTTACAACCATGTATGGATCCAGCCAGTTTCCCTGTAGATGACCTGCATATTTTTTTTTTATGTTTTGTCCGTTAAAAATCACGTCATTCCGACAGTTCCATATTTTTCTGGAAAAGAAGGATAACCCCCAACCTCCGCATCTAAATGATGCGTGTAGCCATATTATTAAGCAAAAATGTCGCACAAAAGGTTTGTGATGTCGCTCTCAAAAGAGCCAAAGTAAGGTAAAAAATAAATTTGCCACAACCGTCGAAAATAGAACAAGATGACTAAACACCTAGTCATTGGATCAACATCTAAACTGGTTGTAAATATTCTGTGCCACCGTCTCTCAACGATTTCACCCAATAGCCATATGCTTCTTGGCTTTCGCATGATTGAGTAAGGACCACATACGGATCCAAGACGTTGCTTTGTATATAATCTGCAAAAAAATTATAAAAAATTGTCTATTAAAAATCATGTCGTTTCTGCAGTTCCATATAGCCCAAAGGAGTGCACATACTCCTATCCAAATATGTCGTGTAATATTTGGCTCCACTCCATCTAGCCACGAGCCAGATAATGTGTTAATACTAGACGTAGGGCTAACATTAAAGGCTACATGAATTGTACGCCATAAAAGTTTGGCAAGACGACCTTCGAGAAAGAGGTGTTTTATATTCTCATCTTGATCACAAAAGCAACATCATTTACTATCCTCTCAAAGTAACACACACACTCCGACACCACTCCTCCGACACATATGTGCCACTATTTTAGGCTCCACCCAATTTAGCCATACCCCAAATAAAGTGGCAATGCTATTAGGAGGACGGGCATTGAAGGCCACATGTAATTTTTTCGTGAATACACAAAGCTTGCGTATCATTCCACTGGTAGAAGGAGAAGAATGAGTACAACGAGAGATATAACACATGACACGAACGCAGACAGGCGTAAGCATGGTGCCCTGAGCAGAAAGACAAGTGATGCTCAGTCCGAACAGAAGACATGACACAACTAAACCTACCAAGCCCGAACCAAGAGCGGCAATGTCGAAGCAACAAGAATTCCAACATCTCTCGAGCCGAAACCGGAGACACCGCGAGTGAGCAAGATGTCGCCTTCAAGAAGGAAGACTACACTGAGAGCCGTCGCCATCCGATCCAGAGGAACCGGACCTAGGGTTTCCCCTAAGGTCGAAGAGGGGCACAGCTAGAGACCTTGGAAACGCCTCCAAGAAGGAAACGAAACCTGCGGGCGTCGCCGTTGCCAGCACTGGCAAGCCGAGCAGGGATCTCTCCCTGACCTGAACCTAAACAATCCCATAGGCGTGGAATCAGGAATACATGTTTATTTCGAATGTGTGCATACCTGTTTATTTTTGCATTGTGCGTATATATATAGGGCAGACAATTCTCACTAGTGTATTTTTCTGCACTAAATACTGCTACTGGCGAGTTGATTACCAAGAGGTAAATTCAAACTAGGCATGTTGATTCTGAGAGAAAATGAAGAACTACTTAATCTAGTACGGTGACAACACAAAATGTACAAAACTTGATCTATTAGTAATTCATCTTGGCCGGAGACTGGCCTGACCGGGGTAAACCCGACCTGCACCGTTGTGCCTCTGAATTTAATGCGACACGCCTGTTCTGTTTTCTAATGTACCTCATGCAAACCTATTCAATGTTGATGCACAGTTACACACTGTTTCAATGTACGTTGCAGGCATGTATTCACATATGAGAAATCTTTTACTCCAAACCTGCACGCATCCCCAACTGGCACGGCAGCGGCCATGATTTCGATGTGCTGCGTCGCCGAGTGCTCTTCGTCGGCGTTCGAAGAGTAACTTGCACCTACACAACACTTGCACAAGTCAAAATAAAATAAGGCCACCTTCAGTGTACGACCTCAAACAGGCACCCGTTTTGTTTGGATTTTGTCCATTTACGATAGAAAAATAGACACGCTTATTCGCGAGGGGTTGTCCGATCGTCGGTGCGGCCAACGCAGCAGACCCAGCCCAAAGTGTCCGGGCCACACGCCGTCTAGCCCGCGCACTGCCACAGCAGCCGCGCGGTCGCGTCCGGTGCCCCGCTCCGCTCCAGGGTGTCGTGCTCGCTCATCCGCCGGCAGCTGCTGCTGCGCGCCCAGCCTTCAGCAGGGCGCTCGACCGCTGCTCGCCACCCTGCCGCGGCCCGCCCGCCCACGCCGCAACCCCGCTTGCTCGCCGTCTGCCAGTCGCGGCTGCCGTGGTCGGGAGGCTAGTGCTGGTTGGTCCGGTCCGCCGGCAGGGAGGGGGGATTTGATTTTATGCCACAAGTAACTTTGCTCTTTGACAATTTGCCATTAGTTACATAGTAATTGATTTTTTGCCACAACTTAGTTTAGACTTTGATCTTTTACCGCTTTTTAACACAAAAATAATCTTTGCAAATGATAGACAAAATAAGTGCACAAAACAAAGTACAACTATATCTTTGTGAGTGTTTGACTCTAACATAGCCCAACCACTTCCTCAGTTCTCTCACGCGCCGCCACGGGAACCAGCACGCGCGCGTGCCACCGGCCTGACCTGGAAGGGCGCCGCGCCGCCGCCGCCGGCAGCCCGCCGGCGAGCACCCACCACCGTTCCGCCTCCTCGGCCAGCTGCGCTTGAGCCCGAAGCACGCCCAGCATCAACGCGTGGGCATGGCCGCCGGCCACACTGCTGGCCCACGTCGCCGTCCTGTGCCACGTCCGGCCGCCTCCTTCC
The DNA here is from genome assembly GCA_021605205.1 of Aegilops longissima. Classification (NCBI taxonomy): domain Eukaryota; kingdom Viridiplantae; phylum Streptophyta; class Magnoliopsida; order Poales; family Poaceae; genus Aegilops; species Aegilops longissima. Next base: position 56,320 of record JAHIAM010000292.1, read on the forward strand.
GCGCCCAACGAGCCCCGCCTCCGTGCCGAGGCTGGCCACGCCCGCGCCCGAAGCATGCCTAGCACCGTCGCGCGGCCATGGCCGCCGGCCACACATCTGGCCCATGCCGCCGCCCTATGCCACGTCCGGCGGCTTCCTTCCGTGCCCTACGAGCCCTGCCTCCGCACCGAGGCTGGCCACACCGCCACCACCTCGAGCCGGCGCCACCTGGACCGCGCCCGTCGCCCGCCCTGGAGGAGCCTCCATGGACCAGCGCGTCGAGCTGCTCCACCCACCCGAGAAGGCCGGGATGAAGGAGGTGCACGGGGGCACCGAGCTGCTGCTTCTCGCCGGCGCCTCGTGCTGCTGTTGCTCCGGCGCCGCCGTATGAGCCCGGGATGAGGGGATGAGAATGAGCGACCCGTGCGAGCGGAAGGGGATGAGCCTCTTCCGTTCGTGGTCAATGTGTGGGGCTGGGGTATTCTGGTAATTTTATATGGGGCCCAACTGACAGAGGGCAAAAAATCAAAGTCCCAAATAAGTTGTGGCAAATTATCAATTACTATGTAACTAGTGGCAAAATGTCAAAGAGCAAAGTAACTTATGGCAAAAAACCAAATCTCCCGCAGGGAGGAAAACCGGCTCAGCCGTGCCCGTGCCCTGCTCCGGCGGCCGTCGACGCGGTGTGCAAGGATCGCTGGAAATGGCGGAGAGAGAGGGGATGGGTGGATGGGTGGGTGGGTCCCTCTGGTTTCAATGACAGGTGGGCCAGACTCATGTGCAGACGGACACAACGGACAGCAGGGACGCAGAAATCGTCCGGCTTGTGTCCCTTTTGGATCCAAAGCGAGACCAATTTTGGTTTAGAGATGGGGTGAAACGGACATGAGAAAAACGAAAAAGTAAAATAAGGTTTTGCCGCTAGACCAGTTTTTTTATCCGTTTGACGCAAACTGTGTCCGGCGAACAAGACAGGGTCCTGCTGGAGTTGGCCTAAGGCGCTGTGGCCGGTGAGCCAACACACAGGCGAGCACCAGGGCCTCGCTGAGGGCACAAATATGCTGGTTCTTGGGACTCAGTTTTTTTACCAGTACGTTTAAGGACAATTGAAGTCTACTGGTTTCCTGTTTCCGGGAGATGCTAACAGGCAGGCTTGCGGAAACATCTCACTACTGCAAACCGTGCCTTCCATAGCCCTCATTGGACACACATGCTTGCTAAGCCATCACATTTCATCACCAAAACAACTCATGTCCCATGGCTCTTGCCCTTCCTGCATCTATTGAGTGGTTCCCGATGTCTGACAAGCCTAATTAGGCTCAGATGTTCTAATCTTCTAAGGTACATGTACTCTAGGAGTGCTCACTAGGAAGTTTAGTGGTCTGGAATCCACTATGACATGCATTTGGAGGCTCTGCCAGTAAGCCATGGTTGGTGTTATATAGCTGAAGGCCAATGCCGCAGGACCGAGCTCGTCTTAATTTCTCCCTTCCAAAACAGCTGGACGCCTGGACCAATTAGAACCTTGCGTCATTGCGTGCTTGGCATAGTTTGAGCTGTGATACAAGTATAATGACTCAAAAGTACATACCCCACCAAACCTAATAGATAAGTGCTTTCACTCATCTATATATGCTTCCTACCATTTTTGAATAAAAACACAAGGGGATATGGATTAGATGACGCATTGCCGCTAGCTCTATATATAGCTGTAGCGCGCTCTTGATTTTTTCTTTCAGAAAATTAGGGAGGCTCTCCTCCGGCTTTATACATAACTATAGATCTTGATATACTGGCTGCCACTAATATAATTTCTTATTCAGATATCAAATATTCCGATGAAGAATCTTATGGTCATGCATATGTCTGCCAAAAGTGTGGGGGTAGAATCATACTCACAAGGAGTCGGCGATATTGACCATTCCTTGGCCTTGTTTTTGCTTCCATATAGAATGTGCCTAGATTGGCCAGACACTACACCTGGAGAGGGCCTAAGCACTGCACCTATCGCTAGCATACAATATTTTAAACCTAGACTTAACACACGTATTTCTATTAAAGCCGAGTAAATCGTCTCAGCCTAGTGTAAGTTATACTAGTGTCATGCATATGACACTAGTCTAAGTTATTATCTTCATAGTGCAAAGTAACATACTAGTAGTAGTGTCATAAATGACTTTATTTATTAGCTTGTAGACTCATCTTTTCTTGGAAAACGCTATGTTACACTAAACACCTCTCCTCATTAAATACATGTCACATAAACAAATTTGTCTTGGACTGCGCAATGTTATTAGCTAAGTTACTCCCACTATGACTAGCCTCAGAAGTGTGAAGATCTCATTTAAACAAGCCATGGTTCACAGTTAGCTGCACATTCCCAATCATTTAGGACCATCACATTCCAATCTGCTAAGTGCTAACCAATTAGAGCCCTACAACATTCCACATGTGGGTTCTCTACTTCAATAATTAGCCCCCCATATATTTTCCCCCAAAATAATGATCCATCTCTATAATGATATTGGGGATACATATCGAAAGAAGTCTATTCCCGATCCACATATTCTCATGTAATCTAATTAATATACTATTCCCCATACTAAATTATCCAAATTGAACCAAATTATTTGTAACATTCACAAGACCCTTCCAAAAGTTGTAGTTCATTGGTTTGGCTTTAATAAATGTGAGTGATTTTCACACCGAAATACTTATTATGTAAGAGAGATTGTCACACTCGTAAGTCATATATTTTTAACTTCTAGACAGTGGACCATGAGGCCACCCTAGTATTTTGGGGTACATAAGATCTCCCTGCATGATAATTGGTAATTTCTCTTATGTTGATCCGACTTCCAGAAGAATTGTGTGTGATACTAATCTAGCCTCCACTTGACCCCCTTGAAGATCTCCAAAAAGAACATCATAAAGATGGAGAGACTACTCATAACCGAGTTAATCAAGACCAGGCACCATCATATGAAATAGTTTTGGATCGACGGTTGCTAATAGGCTTCTCAAAGAGATGAGACGGACGGAGTTCGTGGGATAAAATACCGAGAGGGGTGGAGAGCAAGGATGGGAGTGAAGGAGGAGGTTAGTGTGTTGGTGTCAGAGCGGCGGCTAACAAGTTTGGGTAAACTTCGACACCGAAGTGGTGCAAGATGTCTTGCAAGTGCAGATGGCTAGTTGTAGCTACTTTTGAAGTAAGAGCATCAATCCCACGAAGAGCTAAGGAAGGGTTGTTTGCCTCATGTAGAGGTTTGTTTTGTTGTGCCTAGAAGTTATTTCTTGATTCCAAGCGAGAGTGTTGTGATAGTGAAATGTTGCAGGAGTGTTTGTGAGCTAAAGAACTAGAGTGCACAGTTATCATCTTTTGAGAAATAATACTAGTGCATATCCTAGCTGCAACATATAATGTGAAGATATAAAACATACTTCACTCCAAAGGTGTGATAGCTACCGGGTGCCCCTGCACCCTTATGAACAATACATTTTAAAATATAAAATATAAATCAGAAACTTCAGAAACTTTGTGGTATCAAAGATGATCAAACATTTGATGTTCTTGTAAATTTCTAGCCACAAATACTACTAAAGGAGCCCTCACCAAAAATAACAAAATTACTGCTCAAAAGTGCACATAAGCTTTGAACACTGAATTTTTTTTAAGTGAGGGCTCCTCGAATGTTATTTGGGGCTAAAACTTTGCAAGAACGTCGAATGTTTGACCATGTTTGATGTTCCAAAGGTTCAGATTTTTTTATTTTGTTTTCATTTATTTCTGAACTAATGTTCATAGAGGGTGTAGGGGCACCTTGGTGTTGAAAATCCTATCTCCAACCATATTTGGGGGAAGTGTGGTTACTTGAATAAATGTATGCTTGAAGACGTCGAAAAACACGAGTTTTTGACCTAACAAGGAGTGCAGTATTTGATTTCTTGATTGCCGGAGGGCTTGGGACAGGCGCGACAAATCAGATGGCTAATAAAAGAGAACTGATCATGACCACAACATGGTATATTTGGTGGAGAGGAAGACATAAAGTACATGGTGAGCCGATTTAGGAGGTTTCAGTCACAACAATGTCCATGCAAATCCTGGTAGCAAACTATGTGTGAGCAGCAGACAAATGTGCTACAGAGAAGAAGATTAAATGGACAAAGCCACCTGACAACTTCGTTGCAGTTAGTGTGGAAGCTAGTTTCGGTCCCAGCTCAGGCGGTGGAGCTACGGGTGTTGCCATCCACCATGACAAAGGATATTCCCTAGCTGCAGGTAATCAAGTACTGGACAGGGTTCTAGACGCCCCCAACAGCAGAATCAAAACCTGTTCTCCATGGATTATACTCACACTGTAAAGAAATAATCAATATAAAAGCGTTTAAATCACTACTTTAGTGATCTAAACGCTTTATATTTTTTAGCGATCTAAACGGTTTTATATTACAAAAGAGTACATCGCAAGCCAACTAGGATGCCAAAGAATTATTGTGCAGTCAGACCTCTAGGGATATCATTGATTCATTAACTAATGGAGGATTCTCGATGAGTGCAGCTGCACCTACTCTGTTCTTGTAATTTTTTTATTTGCGAAATCTGTTCTGGTAGATATTTGCATTCAAGCTTCGAGTTTTAATAGAGTTAAGTATGTGTTTTGTCCAAGGGAAGCTAATTCTGTTGTGCATATTTTAGGTAAAGAGTGTGGAACAAAGCCTAATGTTTGGGTTGATGAACCACCTAATTTCATTATGGGGTTAGGTTGTTGATTGACGATGTAAATGTTTTTAATGAAATAAAGTGACCCTAGATAGATGGAAAATTTCCTAAAAAAACACTGGAGGCATGTGTCAGGAACAACTGAACAAGCTAGCTGAGGGCGCAAACTTTCTAGCTACCAGGAATCACCTTTTCCGTTAGTGACTTGCAATCCAGTTGCAATCTTCTCTCTTCAAAGTGATGCTTACATGCAGGCCCCCGGAAACATCATAGACTGCTACCACACGTTCCGTCCATAGCACAGACCCGACTCGCCATTTTGCTAAGCCGTCATATTTCTTCACGAAAGTAACTCAGGTCCCTGGGCCTTTACTTTTCGTGCCTCTGCTGGTGCTGGGTGGGTTCCCGATGTCTCACAAGCCTAATCAGGCTAGGACGTTTTAATCTTCTCAAGTACATGAACCCCAGCAGAGTAGCAATATAATGCTCAGTAGGACGTTGCCGGTACAATTTCTATATCACGTCTTGAGGCTCTGCCAGTAAGCCATGACTGGTGTTTATATAGCTGAAGCGTCAATGCGTGACCTGATCAGTACTGGGCTCGTGATAATTTCCCCCTTACAAAACTACTGGACCAATCAGAACTTTGCGTGCTTCGCATTGTTAAAGCTATGGTACACACCTCACCAAAACCCATTAGACAAGGGCTTTCATTCATCTGTATATGCTTCCTGCTCTTTTCAATAAAAATACAAGGGGTATGGCTCAGATCATGCATTGCCGCCTCAATTGTACCTCCTGATTTTTCAACAAGCGGTAGTTTTTTATAACCCTAGCCTCAATCTTACATTCTTAAAAAGTTGATCCCTACTACTAGCAATTCTCTCTACATGCATGATGTCCACGTCAGCATGATGCCACATCAGCACTCACTTTGCACACCAACCAATCAGTGTCTCTATAGTGCCCACACGTACAGTGTATCTCCCCCTCGGTTGTAAGTTGTATCCGAAGGTGAAAGCCCATCAATCTCCCATAAATTAGCCTGCAATAGTTTCTATTCTTCCCGCCATCAATCTCTCATATTCCATTTTTTATAATTTCCCTGCAATAAGTTTCTATTCTTCCCTTTAATTGCTACCCTTACAAGTTCCACCACACGCACATGACCCCTCCTCCTCCCTCCCCACATCATGGCCATAGATCGTTTGTTTCCTCCCCATCCTTCTCGGCTCTTTCATGGCATCATCTCCATGACGCGGCATCCTACAGTGGGAGAAATGACTATAGGACCTCGAGAGGATGCCAACATCTGCAAACTGTGACGACCCGATGATGATCAGATCGCACGAGAGGGGAAAGGGGGATGAGATTCAGGGAAGGGAGAAAGTAGCTTTGCTTGCAGGAGAGGAAAGTTCAGATACAGGTGAGAAACAGAGTGATCACACAACACATGCATGCCTCACGCGCCCACGCAGGGGCTGGCACTTAAGCTACTCGCGGCTTGGCCCCACTGCTGATCTGGCCAGCGATGACTTGTCCCTCCCTTTCCTATTGGCTACCCAGGTCCACCGTGGCACTCGCAGGTGCAGGTGTGACATTTCCCCCTCCATCAGAAGGAGCGTCACCTGGCGCTCCGGCTGCTCCCCACCAGAGTGCGGTGGCCGGAAAATGAAGCTTGAGCGTCTCATAGTCTTCCCATGTCACTGCTGCGGGCGAAGCGGAGTTCCAGCGCACTTGAACTTGCACCAATGCGGCGTTGCCTCGCTTCACCATGCGTCTGTCGAGGATCTCCACGGGCGCCGTCTCCACCAAGGACAGATCCGGCGGCTTGGGTAGCTCGGTGAAGACAGGAGTGTAGTTGGGCGTGTACGGCTTCAGTTGGGAGACATGGAAGACGTTGTGGATCGATCGTCCGTGGCAGGATCAATTTGTAGGCGAGTGTCGATCTTGGCCTCCACCTTGAATGGCTCAAGAATTTGTAGGCCAGCTTGGCGCAGGTCGGTTGACGATGGAGGGCTGCAGCGCAGACGGTGGAGCTTGAGCACGTCTTCGCCAACACTGGAAGCTTCGTTCCGTGCGATGGCGGTCGGCCTTCTTCTTGAAACGTCGTTGAGCTCGCAGCAATCTGCACGGAGGAGGCGGCGGCGCGCCCGGCCCCACCGCCGTTGTCGAGGACCGGTGCGGCTTGTCTTCCCAGAGCGCCGTGGCCCCAAATTGGGCTCGGTGCCATACTGATGCTTTGAGCGGGTGCGATTAATGGGCGTGGAAGGAGGAATTGTACCATAATTCCGCGGCGGAAGCCACCGCGCCGATGTGACGGGTCGTCGTGGATCGCACAGCGCAGGTACATCTCCATGCATTGGTTGACCCGCTCGCTTTGGCCGTCCGTCTGCGGGCGGTAAGCCGTAGAGTAGAGCAGCTTGGTGCCTGCGGCAGCGAACAGCTCGCACCAGAGCGCGCTGGTGAAGACGCGATCGCGGTCGGAGACGATCGAATTGGGCATGCCATGGAGCTTGACGACGTTGTCCCAGAATGCTCGCGCCACTTTGGTTGCGTTGAATGGGTGGCGAAGAGGGATGAAGTGGGCAAACTTGGTAAGACGATCGACGACCACCATGATGGAGTCGTAACCTTCCGAGGTAGGCAGCCCTTCGACAAAGTCCATCGTGAGCTCCTGCCAGGGTGCCGTGGGAACAGGCAATGGAGCCAAACGCCCGGGCGGCGGCGGCAGTGTTTCGTGCCTTCTTTGGCACACGAGCATTGCTTGACGAAGTCGTCGACGTCGCGCTTCTGCCCAGGCCAGAGGAAGAGCTTCTTGACACGCTGGTGCGTGGCGGTGATGCCGGAGTGGCCCCCCACCGCGCTGTCGTGGAATGCGCTGATGAGCTTGGTGCGGAGCGCCGTGTTGCCGCCGATCCAGAGCCGGTCGCCGCGGCGAATCAATCCCTTGTATAGCTCGAACCCTTCCTCGTCAAGACTGTGAATGGCGAGGCGGGAGAGCATCTCTTGTGCTGTGGCATCCGTCGCGTACGAATTGGCGACCTCCTGCACCCAAGCTGGCTGGCAGAGCGCGCTCAGTGCAGCGCCCACCCGAGACAGGGCGTCAGCTGCGCCGTTTTCTGCTCCTCGCCTGTACTGGAACGTGAACTGCAGCCCCACTAGTTTGGACATAGCCTTGCGTTGCAGATCCGTCTCCAGTTGTTGATCCCCCAAATTGGATAGGCTTTTGTGATCTGTGAGGATGGTGAACGGCCCGCACTAAAGGTAGGCACGCCACTTCTCCACTGCCATCATCACTGCAAGAAACTCCTTCTCGTATGCAGACAGTTTCTGATTGCGAACACCCAGTGCCTTGCTGAAATATGCCACTGGATGACCCTCCTGCACAAGCACCGCGCCGATGCCAGTGTCACACGCATCGGTCTCGATGACGAACGGCTTGTCAAAGTCAGGCAGAGCAAGAACAGGTGTGCTTGCCATGGCGCGCTTGAGCAGATCGAATGCAGTTTGCGCTTGTTCAGACCACTCGAATCCCTTCTTTGTCAGGAGGTTTGTGAGTGGCTTGGCAATAATGCCATAGCACGCCACAAACTTCCTGTAGTAGCCAGTCAGGCCGAGGAACCCGCGGAGCTCAGTGGCCGTTGTTGGCACAGGCCACTGCAGCATCGCCTGCGTCTTGTCGGCATCCGTGGACACTCCCTCCTTGGAGATGATGTGTCCCAATTATTCGATGCTGTCCTGCACAAATGAACACTTCGAGGCCTTGACGAACAGCTCATGTTGACGGAGGAGCTTGAACACTTGCCGCAGGTGCTCCACGTGCTCTTCCAAGGTGCCGCTGAAGACGAGGATGTCGTCGAGGAAGATGATGACGAACTTGCGCGCGTGCTTGCGAAGATCGCGTTCATCGATTAACTGGAAGGTTGCGGAGCGTTCGTCGTGCCAAACGGCATCACCAAACTGAAAATGGCCGTGGTGGGTTTTAAACGCTGTCTTGTGCTCGTCCTCTTCCGCATGCGGATTTGGTGGTAGCCGCGCGAGATCGAGTTTGAGAAGTATGCGCGCCGCCGTTCATCTAGCAGCTCGTCGACGATCGGCAAGGGAAACCGATTCTTGATGGTGATGTCGTTGAGTCGCTCAGATGTCGATGTAGAACGCCCGGTCCGTCCTTCTTCTTGACGAGGAGGACAGGTGCTGCGAAGGGGCTCACGCTGTGGGTGATGACGCCAGATTGCAGCATTTCGTCGACTTGGCGTTCGATCTCGTCCTTCTGCAGTGGCGAGTACCGATATGGCCGACCGTTCGCCGGTGGTGCGCCGTCCACCAGAGTGACTGCATGGTCGTACTGCCGGTGCGGTGGTAGCTTCTTGGGTTCGCCGAACACGTCGGCAAAGTCGTCGAGGACCGCTTGCACTGCTGGGGGAGGGGGCTTGTCCTTGTCTGTGCTTGGCGCGCGCCGGTCCACGACCGCCATGTACCAGATATCATTCCCGGCGTGCCACTTGGCGAACTAATCCGGCTCGATGTAGTCGATGTTGGTAGTGGTGCCCTTGGGACGAACACCTTGCAATGTCACCATCTCGCCCTGGTGCGCGAAGGATATGGTCTTGTCCAGCCAGTGACAGTTCATGGGGCTGTTGTGCTCGAGCCAGTCCATGCCCAGCACATCGTCGTACGCCCCGAGCGCAAGCTGACGCATGTCCGTGCTGAACGTGTGTCCTTGGCACCACCACTGGACAGCCGGGATCATGCTGTCGCACACCAGGCGCTCCCCTTTGGCGACGCGCACCTCCACGGGCGGCAAGGGCGTGCTTGTGGCCTTGATCCGCTTCGCGAACGCCTGCGATATGAAACTGTGGGTGCTGCCCGAGTCCACGAGCAGTAGCATCACCTGATTGCCCACCATGGCTCGAAGGCGGATGGTGCGCGGCGAGTCCCCGCCAGAGACCACGTGGGTGGAGATGAGGCAGCACTCTGGTGCAGGTTGCTTGGGCGCGGGCGCGTCCAACGGTCGAAAAGCGTGCCTTTGCGATCGTCGATGAGCACCTCGCTGTAGTCGCCCACTTGAATGGTGAGCAACTGCGTCTGCTGCTTGCAACGGTGCTCGTGGGAGTATCTATCACCACACTTGAAACAGAGCCCGTTGGCGCGTCTTAAGTCACGGAGTTGGCGCTCGCGGGCGAACTCGTCGTTGGCCGGTCGAGCCGCTGCTGCCGCTGCTGGTGGCCGCGGAGGAATTGCGGCTGGCAGCGGCGGGGGCCGTCCCGCTGGAACCACTCGAGGGCGCAGACGGCGAACGTCGTTTTCTTCCTCCTGGATGCGGGCTAGCACCGAGGCACGCGTGATGCTGGTCGGAGCCTGGAGTCGTACCGCAGCGCGCAGATCGTCCCGCAGGCCGAGGAGGAACTGGGTGTCGAAGAAGCGCGGGCTCAGCGAGGCGTCGAGGGCAAGTAGATGGTACATGTGAGCTCCAAAGGCCGCTCGATACTCTGCCACCGTGCCGGTTTGCCGTAGTTGCAGAAGCTGATGCATCTCCAGCTCGAACTCGTCCGCCCTGAATTCTTCGCGGATCGCCGCACAGAAAGCGTCCCACCCGAGCGTGCGATGAGCTTGACGATACGCTTGAAGCCAGTGAGCTGCCTGTCCTTCGATGTACATCGTCGCCGTGGTCACCCAGTTGTGGGGCGGCACGCGGTACAGCTCGAAGTAGGCGACGCAGCGATCAATCCACAGGTACGGGGCTGAGCCGTCGAACCGTGGAAAATCGTGCTTGGGCGGCTTGGTGAAGTACTCCTCGTGCCGCGGCATCTCCGTGTCGTGGTGGCCTGGAGCGGGGTCACCTAGGTGTGGTTCATCGACGTGGCCTTTGCCTTGTCGTAGTTGAAGAAGCGGTGGTCCGTTGTTGATGAGGCGGGGTTGCTGCGCGTGTGGATCCACCGGTGCCGTGGAGGAACCGGTCATGGGGCCGCCCCATGGCGTACTTGGATGGCGACCGCACGGCGAGGTTGCAGGCGGTGGTGGCGCGGTCTCGCGCTGCTGGCGCACCTCGTCGACGTCGGCCTGCGTCAGATCCACTTGGCGGCACAGGTGAGCGAGATCTACGGAGACCTGCTTGTTGAAGGCGATCTGCGCCTCCACTTGCTTGTCGCCGGCGAGTTTGCTCTCGTCGAAACGGGTGAGCAGGGATGAGAGCATGGACTTGAGTTCCTCCGACGATTCCGCCATGGCGAGGAGGATATGCTTGGTCTGTGCCGAGGGCTTGGATGATGGCGCCGTACCTGCTCGATCGATCTAACCCTGCTTGGGATTTTGTGTCGATTTGCCGAAGCAATTCAACACCCAGAGCAGTGGATGTTATAGATCAATCGGCGAACGCGGTGGGGGAGAAAAATTCCGGCCGGGATCGAGAGGGCTCTGATAACCAGTTGTGACGACCCGATGATGATCAGATCGCACGAGAGGGGAAAGGGGGATGAGATTCAGGGAAGGGAGAAAGTAGCTTTGCTTGCAGGAGAGGAAAGTTCAGATACAGGTGAGAAACAGAGTGATCACACAACACACGCATGCCTCACGCGCCCACGCAGGGGCTGGCACTTAAGCTACTCGCGGCTTGGCCCCACTGCTGATCTGGCCAGCGATGACTTGTCCCTCCCTTTCCTATTGGCTACCCAGGTCCACCGTGGCACTCGCAGGTGCAGGTGTGACACAAACGCCCCATCTCGGGTTCATCATCCGCCAGCTAGCCTGATATTTTTTAGGTTAACGGCCCAAAAGTGAGTGCATACCCCGGCGCGATGCAAACTTCTAATCAGGCCTTGGTCTTCAAGGGTGTTTTTCTCCCTCGTTGTGTGTTGTGCTCCGCTCTGATGGAGATATACAAGCAGGCCAGACAACCCTCCTTCAATTGTTTTGTTTTTCTCATGCTTTGATGTTACAGTCATACATTCATTTCCTTCCTTATTTGTTTTAAATCTCCTCTCACATATGGTTGTTGGCACTTGATGAATCAACGGAATGTTCTCACGAATATGCATGCATGATCTGTCACCTTTATTTTTGTTAACGGCAGGTGCTTGACACAACAAAATGACGCAAGCAACGTCAGCAAGTTACGATTGGAAGGTGAAGCGCTGCAACACAGAAAAGCACAATCAAGTTCCAATTCCAGTTTAAGGAATGTCACTGAATTCTTTCCAAAGGGTGAGTCGCGGTTGCCAAAGGGCGAGCCACATCCATGTATGGCAACTGGCAGCCGACGGTGGAACGGTGGCCCCATCACGATCGACAGAAGGAAAGTAAAATCGCGATGGAAAGCCCATCCCTGCTGACGGTGTTAGAATAAATCCGAGGTGCTTCATCGATCTACTGAGGACCAAACAATCACACAAGCACGACATCAAGATTTGATAACGAGGTTCACCATCATGGCTATTCCCGGGGCCTGACTACGGGCACTTCTCCCCATGACACCGTTACAATACCGCACATTGGCCGCCCGGGAGCAGGCACACGGCGTCGGCTCCCCGCGTGTGTCTGCCCCCGCTATATATGAGAGGCCTAGAATACAAGTGTTCTACTTGGACACGACTCCGTATCCTATCTAAACACAATACAACTACAAGTCCAACTGTAACATATCTTGTACAATAATATTCGACACAACTCTAACAGACAGAAAACCCATCCTCGCTCTTTGATCCCCTCGACAAGTTGAGAAACCATATCAGGTTCACAACAACTAAACAAGTCCCAAGGTCCTTTTTCTGCATTCCGAAGCAATTTTATGTTTGATGAACAATATCCACCTTTTCATCACCAATGCCCTATGTTGTTGCTGTCGGTTGAATTCCTGATGTCTCGTAAGCCTAATTATTGTTATATTTACAATGTATAATCTACTCAAGTAAACGACATTGGTAGTGTTCACCGAAGCATTTGATGGATACATAGTGCAACTTTTTTTAGAACGAAGACGCTAGGAGCGTCCGGCTTTAAATTAATAAAGCCCCCAACATAGGCAGCGTTAACAGGACTGAAAACATAGAAACGTAGCAGAACGAGCACGGAGGCTCAGGAGAGACGTGCACGGAGGCACAGGAGTAGCGGCAGGCCAAAAGGCACGTGCGGTCACAGTGAGTGTAATACAGGCTACAAGCCAAGAGCTTAGAGCACGCAGGCTCGCTCGCTAGACAAAAAGCCACTTCACGGACGAAGGAGTGGCGGTTGGCTCCTAGCCAAAAGGTAGACTTGACGAAGGCGATCTTGAGCTAGCTTCATTTTCTCCGCATCCTTAGACCTCGCCAACGGACTCCACTGCTGCAGAAAGATGTTGCATTTGTACAAAATGTTAGCAGGGTGAGAAGGAAAACTCCTCGATAGCTAGTTTGTTCTGGTGAGCCACATCGCCCAAGCCAAGGCACCTAGGCAACTCGAGAGCACGCTTATCGCCACCATTCATCGTTGCAATTATGGCGCTAGGTCCCTAGCCGAAAAGGGTCCCGGTGGAGTTGGTGGCCTCACGGACAAGCACTCCAAGCAAAAGCGCGAGAGGGCAACGGAAGAACACGTGATTCGCATCCTCCGCGGTGTTGCAAATGGCGCCAAAGGCGGAAGGCGGACCATTGCGCGTTTGGCAATATTGGCGAAGTGGGAAGTCTATCTCGAAAAAGTTGCGGAAAAACACCTTGATCTTAAGCGGCATACGTGCAGCCCACGACCCGACGGCATCGGGAAGGCTGGGCCACGACCTGGCACAACCTACGGTAGAGGGATCTAACCGTAAATTTGCGTGACGAGGTGAGAGTCCGGTGACCGTGTCGGCAGAAGTGGACAGGTTCACCGGAAGAATGAGGGCTAGCAGCTCTTCTAAGAGGGCTTGTTCAGCACCGTTAACTCCCGACGGAAGTGGATCTCCGGCGGGTTAGAGGCGAGTGCCGAGGCAACCATCTGTTCGGATTGACAGCCGGGACATATAAGTCCTGGAATTGTTCCCAGGGCGCCCACCCACCCACCTGTCTAGCCAAAGCGGGCGGCGGCCATTCCCAATTCAATTTGGCGCCAAGCGCAAAAGCGGACGGACCGCTGAAGGTCATTCGGAAGGAAGAGCCCAGCACGCCTTGAAGAAATTGCGCTCGGGCAATACTTAGCGTAGTAGATCTGCCCACAGGCCCGTCGCTCCCTGCGACGGTTCCAAATCCACTTGCACATTAAAGCAATGTTAAGGATCCGAGTGTTAGTGATCCCTAACCCCAAGGTCTTTGGGACGACACACCGCATCCCAACGGACCATGTGGTACTTGCGTTTTGGTCCCGTTCCTTCCCAAAAGAAAAGAGACACGGGCGTGTCCATCTTGACATGAACGCCTATACGCCAAGAGGAACAGTCCCATCGCAAATTGCGGCAGCGAGGATAGGCTCGCATTCGTTAGGATTAGCTTTGGCTGCGGAGGACATGAACTTCCCTCTCCACGGACACACCGCCCACCTACCTTAGTCCAAAGCGGGGCCCAACCATCTATCGAGATACGCTTGGCATCCAGTGGTAAGCCCAGGTAGGTAAACGGGAGGTTGCCAAGTTTGCAGTTTAGCTGGTCCGCGATACGCTTGCTCTCAGACGAACTTAACCCTATGGGCATCACTTCACATTTGTGAAAGTTGATCTTGAGGCCCGACATGAGTTCAAAACTGATCAATAGAGCTTTGATCGTGGCCACGCTGTGTATGTCCGGTTGGAACATCAGAAGCGTGTAACGACTAGTAAATCAAGAGCTAGGGTGTTATATAGAGAGCCGAGATGTGTGTACTCTTCCAAAATGATTGGAGTTTCGTGAGAACATCGTGTTGCGTGCTTGCATAGTTAAGGATCTAGTACGAGTTAGGCACGTCAAAACACTGGCATGTGCTCTATTGTACAAGTGTTCACTTATCACAGCCACATGGTGACAGGTGAATCAGATTCGCTGTATGCAAGACACAAAGATCATCTCAGGTACTCACTGGACCTTAAGGGAAGCACAATGTCACATTGAGCGGTTTTCTGTGCAGCAAGGACAAATCATGGTGGATTACAATCTACTCTTTGTTTTTTTTGCAGCAGAACTTGGATAAAAGAAAGTAACCATAAGCTAACTATTAACAAGCTATGCGAGCTCAATAATTCGATGGCGGTGATGCGTAGTTAGCACAACATACCTACTTATTCACCTGAGCATCCAACAAAAATATCTGCATTGCCCAAATGGGGAACTTCCTGTCAGATGGCCCATTGCAGGGAACGGAACTACCCGTACTTCAAAAATTTCATGTCATGTCAGTGAGAAAAGATGTTGAAATACCATTGAACCTCTGTGCGAGCAGGGGATATGTCCATATATCAGTTTGCACATTGCAATTTTTTCATGGAAAATTTACAATTATGTATTGCATAAAAGCATGAGTAGTAGGAAATCTTGTGAGAGGGTAGATATGCATATTTTTCTTATGCAAAAGGAGAACTAAGTTACCCAAATGTCGAAACGATGTTTGCAGTACAAGTTCACTGAGTGCATATTTCTCCCTCATTTTTTGTTTGTGCTCATGTTTATGAATATATTCAATTTCCAATGTACACATACCTGTTTATTTTTATACTGAGGGTATATATATGGGGCATACAATTCTTGCCAATGTATTTTTCCGCTCTACTACTGGTGAGTTGATTGCCAAGAGGTAAATTCAAACTAGGCATGTTGACTCTGAGAGAAAATGAAGAACTACTTGATCTAGTACCGTGACAACACAAAATGTACAAAACTTGATCTATTAGTACTTCATCTTGGCAGGACACTGGCCTGAGCGGGGTAAACCCGACCTACACTGATGTGCCTCTATAGTCTAGCATGTCAACTTTTCCCTATTCTGAAACGACAGGATCAAAAGCAGGAAGTGTACCTTGCACCTACGCAGCCCTTGCACAGGTCACAAGAGTGTCGCCTTATGAGTAGTGAGCCCACACAAAGGCGAGCACCAGGCCCTCGCCGAGGGCGCAAACATGCTGGTTGTCGGGAAACACTTTTTTTGTTAGTACACTCAGAGCAAGTTGTAGTCTTGTGGTTTCCCGTTTGTGAGAGATGCTAACAGGTAGGCTCGCGGGAACATCTGACTACTGCTACCCGTGCCTTCCGTAGCCCTGATTGGACACACAGTCTTGCAAAGCTATCACATTTCGTCACCAAAGTAACTCATGGCCCATGGCTCTTGCCCTTCCTACATCTGTTGAGTGGGTTCCCGATGTCTCGGCTAAGATCTTCTAACCTTCGCACGTACATGTCCTCTAGGAGTGCTCACTAGAAAATTTAGTGGTCCGAAATCTACTATGGTATGCATTTGGAGGCTTTGCCAGTAAGCCATGGTAGGTGTTATATAGCTGAAGCGCCAATGCCGCACCTGATCGGAACCGAGCTCGTCTTAATTTCTCCCTTCCAAAACAGCTGGACCAATCAGAACCTTGCGTCATTGCGTGCTTGGCATAGTTAAAGCTGTGGTACGAGTATAATGACTCAAAGTACATACATCACCAAACCTAATAGATAAGTGCTTTCACTCATCTATATATGTTTCCTGCCGTTTTTGAATAAAAACACAAGGGGAGATGGATTAGATCACGCATTGCCGCTAGCTCTATACATAGTTGTAGCTCCTGAATTTTCTTTCAGAAAATCAGGGAGGCTCTCCTCCCGCTCTACACATCCCTGTAGATCTTGATATACTGACTACCGCCAATATAATTTCTTTTTCAGATATCAAATATTCTGATGAGGAATCTTATGGTCATGCATATTTCTGCCAAAAGTGTGGGTGTAGGATCAGACTCACAAGGAGGCGATGATATTGACCATTCCTTGGCCTCGTTTTTGCTTCCATGTAGAATGTGCCTACATGTGGCAGACACTACACCTGGAGAGCGCCTAAGCACTGCACCTATCGCTAGACTACGATATTTTAAACCTAGACTTAACACACGTATTTCTATTAAAGCCGAGCAAATCGCCTCAGTAGTGTGAAGATCTCGTTTAAACAAGCCATGGTTCACAATTAGCTGCACATTCCCAATCATTTAGGACCATCGCATTCCAATCTGCTAAATGCTAACCAATGAGAGCCCTACAAAATTCCACATGTGGGTTCTCTACTTCAATAATTAGTCCCCCATATTTTTCCCAAAAATAATGATCCATTTCTATAATGATATTGGGGATACATATGGAAAGAAGTCTAATCTCGATCCACGTATCCTCATCTAATCTAATTGATCCACCATTCCCCATACTAAATTATCCAAATTGAACAAAATTATTTGTAACATTCACAAGACCCTTCCAAAAGTTGTAGTTCATTGGTTTGGCTTTAATCAATGTGAGTGATTTTCGCACTGAAATACTTGTTATGTAAGAGAGATTGTCACACTCAAAAGGTATATATTATTAACTTCTAGACTGTGGACCACGAGGCCACCCTAGTATTTTGGGGTACATAAGATCTCCCTGCATGATAATTGGTAATTTCTCTTATGTTGATCCTACTGCCAGAAGAATTGTGTGCGATAATAATCTAGCCTCCACTTGACCCCCTTAAAGATCTCCAAAAAGAACATCATAAAGATGGAGAGACTACTCATAACCGAGTTAATCAAGACCAGGCACCGTCATATGAAATAGTTTTGGAGTGGCGGCTGCTAATACGCTTCTCAAAGAGATGAGACAGATAGAGGTCGTGGGATAAAATACTGAGAGGGGTGGTGAGCAAGGTTGGGGTGAAGGAGGAGGTTAGGGTGTTGGTGTCAGAGCGGCGGCTAACAAGTTTGGGTGAACTTCGACACCGAAGTGGTGCATGATGTCTTACAAGTGCACATGGCTAGTTGTAGCTACTTTTGAAGTAAGAGCATCAATCCCACGAAGAGCTAAGAAAGGATTGTTTGCCTCATGTAGAGGTTTGTTTTGTTGTGCCTAGAAGTTATTTCTTGATTCCAAGCGAGAGTGTTGTGATAGTGAAATGTTGCAGGAGTGTTCGTGAGCTAAAGAACTAGAGTGCACAGTTATCGTAGAAAGATAAGATGAGTGAGTGTATTAAGGAAACAATAATGAGGATAAACATGTTCTCGAGGTGAAGGATCTTGATGGCGTGGCCTCCGTGCTCAAGTTACTAGTGTGGTTGATGCCCTCTTGTCAATCCCCCCTCTGGATCCCTCCCGTAGGTGAGGTTTTTGTCACTATTTTTGTGTATTCTCTACATTCGTTAGATCGAGTTGCACGGGGTAAAAAATCTTGACGAAGCGCTGATGACGGTGCGTGGTACAATCGATCATTGCAGCGATTGTCTTCTCCTCTAAAGAGGCATAGTGGCACAGGGTTTCTCCTATGGGTTGCTATCTTCATATGGAAGGTTCCTGGGGCGCCCAATCTTCAAATTCCTAGTAAATACAGATGACTTCCAATAAATAGTCTGATACTCTTGCTTCTGGTAATCCCGGTGAAACCGAGCAAAACAAATAGGCAAGCAACCGCGATAAAAGTACATGATACTATCTCTATTATGCAAAAAATGTTTTTTTCTCGAATACGAACTAGTGTGCGTATCATATATTACTAGCAAAACGGCCCGTGTGTTGCAACGAGAGAAAAAAAATCATAATCGCCAATGGCCATCACCACATTTTGCTGCAACACCGAGATACGCTATCCCTCTCATTTTCGTGATCATGAACAATTATTGAAAGCAATGAACATTTTTTTTAAACTCGTGAACATATCTGAAATCCTGAACATTTTTCAAATTCGTGAACATTTTTACATATTTTGGAACATTTTCTAAAATCATGAACATCTTTTGAATTCCAGACCATTTTATACTACTTGCAAACTATTTTTAAAATTGTGATCATTTTTTAAACATTTTTCGTGAATAGGCAAACATTTGTAGAATCGACAAACATTTTTTTATTTAACGAACTTTTTTAAATGCATGGTCATTTTTTGAACCAGCGACCATTTTATGAATCATATATCAGGAATTTTTTCTGAATTTTTAGGATATTTTCCAATTCATGAGCATTTTTGGAATTGGCAAAATTTTGTTCAATTTATTAACATTTTTAATACAAGAACTTTTAGAAAATCATGGACATTTTTTGATTTCCCAAATATTTGTATTCAAAATTACAAACATTTTATGTATATGAGAACATTTAGAAAAATCACCAACATTTTCTGAAGCCATAAATATTTATGAATTATTAAACATTTTATTTCAAAATTCTCATTTATTTTTAAATTTTCAAAACTTTTTTGAAGTCCCAAATTATTTAAAGTAGAATGAAACAAAAACGGAAAAGGGAAACAAAAAAAATGAAATTTAGAAAACAGGCCGCCCGGACATGGGTGGCATCGGTATAGAAGTTTCCTATTGCATTAGCTGGCCCGGGGGGATTTCCCTGTGTGAAACGTTTTTTATCACTTATAGGTGGCATCGGTGAGTAATATTTTATAACTTTGGCGGTAATTTCGGTGACTTACCGCCAGAAGCAATAACCCATTTAATATTTCATATATATTATAAAGGAAAGGGGATAAGAACCGAGTGTGGCGTTGCAAAGACCGGGCTCCACGAAGCTCGTTTTGCAAAATTAGATTAAAATATATTAAAAAGTTTCAAAAAATGTCAAAAACAATTCTAGAAATACATATGCATATTCTTCAAGTATGTATAAAATAGCATCAACTAATTTGATTATTTGCGTGCTACACAAAAAAGACAAATATCTGACACAAATACTACAAAGAAAAAGCCTATTTTAATATATGTATTTGTCTTTTTTGTGTACATTGCATATGAATATATTTGTTCATGAAATTTTATATATGTATACTACAAGTATATATTTACATGAAAACTTTTTTCAGATTTTTTCGAGATGTGGAAAAGGTACTTCTGCCGGAAAATAAATAAAGAGCTCAATGCAGTTTGGCCTCTGCAGGCACTTTTCGGATATGAACCCCATCACCCAAATAGGTTTTACATGGCATGCCTACATGAGGATCATGCTAACTCCACCTCAAGGAAATGTAGATGAATTACACCCCCAATCTCCCACCTAGATGCCACAGCAAAGAAATCGTCTAACACCCCACTCACTAAACCCGATGCACTCCAAACCCTACTCTCACTCGCAATACAGCGGAGGACTTGTTGTCGGGCCCTCATCGTTGTGCAAAAATACAAATAAAATGATATTGTGCAAAGATAATAAATATGGTGCAAAATGTACTCATCAATGCACGATGATTAGGGCTGGGGAAGGGCTCTCACATTGTTGCCTCTGTCATGGTATGAACATCGATTTTAAAGTTCAAGCTTGACTGGTCTAATATTTTTGTGTACTAGATACGTTGGATACTTATATGACCCGATAGGCCTGATTACAGTAGAAAAGGAACCGGCTGTACTAGGCAGCCCCAAACCCTAGTAAACTGAGCCGAATTGTTCAAGCAAAAAAACTATGACATTGGTGGGACGAGCGATGGGAAAAGAAGCAAAACGGAACTTGCAGTTCTCCACAATGCTCTATTTATAAGCATAATAGAGAGGGAGTAGGCTGAGAATTCTTTGACATGGAACTGAAGATTTGTAGATGTGGCAACTAAGGTGTTTAGTTGAGCAAGAGGGATAGTGATGTAATCATGCCTAGTTATGTACCCAATATTATCGCACCATCAAAAAAGGTCATGCCTGAGAAGGAGGTATGGGAGTCCGGTTCTAGAAAATATGTCATACCAGCACAACATGGAGTAGCAGCTGGCATGTGGAGAAGAGGTGCAGGTATACTTGGACCTGTGCCGCGTGCATATCGACAGAAGATATAATGTCCAGTTAAATATCAATCAACAGCAACACCACCAAAGCAACATATCACTTTCAGACTTCCCCATGTTGGAATTAATCATCTTCGCAGTGGTAGTAGGAAACCATGCAGGTGAAGGTCTCCTATTTACATGGAAAGTCTCCCGATTTTGATCTAGCCAAGTCCTAGTTTATTTAGTTTTGTCAAGTACGGTTTGTGTTCTCATAAGTTTTGGGCTTAGCCCAGGTTGCCTGCGTGCGACTATAAATAAAGGCCATATGGCCATGTAAAAGCTAGGTTTTAGTTTATGAAAAATACTCTCAGATGCATCCGATGATGCGGCAGTCTATTTCCTGCGTTCCATACCTTGGTTCGTGATTGCTTGTGGTCCGGCGGCTTGATCTCCAGGGCACTATACTTGATCGGAAGCAGATGAACTAGAACAGGCAGATATATCTGCCTGTTCTAGTTCATCTGCTTCTGATCAAGTATATTATGCTAGCTCTTTGCGCCGGTGAAAGATCAGGGACATCCCATAAATTCGACTCAAAGCTATTTGAGCCGTATCAGATAGGTAATGTTGGGACACTAGATTACCACTAGTTGATGAGAGGGAGGTGTGGCGCGGCAGTTATGATCTACTGATGGTCATCCATGCTCTACTAGCTGTTGTACTATCGATATCGAACATTGTGGGATCGATGTTATGTGACCGTATATTGTCTTTTCTTATCTATTGTGACAAGTTACCGTAAGAACCTATATAGATTTTCTTAATTAGAAACCCATTCACAAAAAAACTTACAAAAACTGGTGCGAAAAGCAATCTTACTACCAGGTGTAAAATTGGGGTGAGAACTACAATTAAGACTTTATAATGATGTAATTGTTTATGCTTAATAAATCGACAGATTTTTTTAGAAGTGGCTGACCTCATTGGTCCAAATTCTTATGTAATGGATTATTTTAAACAATGGTGCACATATGAATTAAGAGAATAACGAGTCATTACAATCTTGCCGCACCAGATCGAACACGAGGGTGAGAGCTGAGTGTTGTAACACGCCACCACACATCCCTCTCTACTAAACGTAGCTAATCCATCCACAACTTCATTGGCGATCCAATAAGTGTTTTGAAGGAAATATGCCCTAGAGGCAATAATAAAGTTCTTATTTATATTTTCTTATATCATGATAAATATTTATTATTCATGCTAGAATTGTATTAACCGAAAACTTGATACATGTGTGAATACATAGACAAAACAGAGTGTCCCTAGTATGCCTCTACTTGACTAGCTCGTTAATCAAAGATGGTTAAATTTCCTAGCCATAAACATGTGTTGTCATTTGATGAATTGGATCACATCATTAGAGAATGATGTGATGGACAAGACCCATCCGTTAGCTTAGCATAATGATCGTTTAGTTTATTGCTATTGCTTTCTTCATGACTTATACATGTTCCTCTGACTATGAGATTATGCAACTCCCGAATACCGGAGGAACACTTAGTGTGCTATCAAACGTCACAACGTAACTGGGTGATTATAAAGATGCTCTACAGGTGTCTCCGATGGTGTTTGTTTAGTTGGCATAGATCGAGATTAAGGATTTGTCACTCCGTGTATCGGAGAGGTATCTCTGGGCCCTCTCGGTAATGCACATCACTATAAGCCTTGCAAGCAATGTGACTAATGAGTTAATTGCAGGATGATGCATTACGGAACGAGTAAAGAGACTTGCCGGTAACGAGATTGAACTAGGTATAGTGATACCGATGATCGAATCTCAGGCAAGTAACATACCGATGACAAAGGGAACAACGTACGTTGTTATGCGGTTTGACCGATAAAGATCTTCGTAAAATATGTGGGAGCCAATATGAGCATCCAGGTTCCGCTATTGGTTATTGACCGGAGATGTGTCTCGGTCATGTCTACATAGTTCTCGAACCCGTAGGGTCCGCATGCTTAACGTTTGATGATGATTTGTATTATGAGTTATGTGATTTGATAACCGAAGTTTGTTCGGAGTCCCGGATGAGATCACATACATGACGAGGAGTTTCGAAATGGTTGAGAGGTAAAGATTCATATATTGGAAGGTTGCATTTGGACATCAGAATGGTTCTGAGTGATTTGGGCATTTTTTCGGAGTACCAGGAGGTTACCGGAACCCCCCGGGAGAAGTATTGGGCCTAGTGGGCCTTATTGGAGGAGAGGAGAAAGGGCCACGTGAGAGGGGCAGCCCTCCCCTTTCCCAAACTGAATTGGACTAGGGGAGGGGGCCGGCCCCCTCTTTCCTCCCCCTCTCTCTCCCTTCCCTTTCCCTCCGGTAGAAGAAAGGAAAAAGGGGGGGGGGAATCCTACTTGGACTATGAGTCCAAGTAGGACCCCCCTGGCGCGCAAAAACCTGGCCGGCCTCCTCTCTCCCTCCCTCCTTTATATACGTGGCTAGGGGACACCCCAATAGCACAACAGACAACGTCTCAGCCGTGTGCGGTGCCCCCTCGACAGTTGCACACCTCGGTCATATCGTCATAGTGCTTAGACGAAGCCCTACGCCGGTAACTTCATCATCACCGTCGCCATGCCGTCGTGCTGACGGAACTGACCCTCGTTCTCAGCTGGATCAAGAGCACGAGGGACGTCATCGAGCTGAACATGTGCTGAACGCGGAGGTGCCGTACGTTCGGTACTTGGATCGGTTGGATCACGAAGAAGTTCGACTACATCAACCGCGCTACTAAACGCTTCCGCTTTCGGTCTATGAGGGTATGTGGACACACTCTCCCACTCGTTGCTATGCATCACATAGATAGATCTTGCGTGATCGTAGGTAAAATTTTGAAATACTGCGTTCCCCAACATGTTTGTAACTTTGAAACCTAGGAACTGCTATCGCAGACTTCGAGTTCTCGATGTGTCTAGCTCCTTCACGGTCTATCCTTTCATTAAACAAAAAGCAGTGAACATTAAACCAAAAATGTCCACATCGCCTAAACTAAAAGTATGTTGTCACAAGGCCATTGCAAATGAAACTAAATCATCTCAAATAAGAATTCATGCCATTGTAAATCAAATAGGTGTTGTTCGAACACCGTCGGACCTAAGTGCAAGAGGAGAAGAAGAAGAAGAAGGGAAGAGAAGGAATAATTAAGCATACATGTTACAATAAAGGACATAACTAAGCAAATAGGTTAGCGATATTCTCCTTTTCTTTGTAAGAAAGATGTGTTCTATGCTAATATCAACATTGGTGAGTTGTACTCCTTTTTCTGAAAGGATGTTTTAAACTAGTTCTTTATAAATTGTTGGCCTTCCAAGTGGTCAAAAAGGCCAGATATGTATTAGTACTCGTAAAGTGCCAAGTTGGGGTGGCAATGAACTGCAATTGTACTAAAGGTAGCAAGTTATGCAATATTTTACCACTGGCGTTAATAATTGTCCCCTTTGCGCCATTTCTTTAGTGCTATCTAAAATATGTGTATCCTCATTGTTAGACTATATGAAGTACCATGAAGTAGTTGTATTCATTCATTGCTTTGCTCACTTGGTTTTAGTGCAGTATAGAGCAATGCCATATATGCCTATATATACACTTTAGAACACTACAACCTTGTTTACTAGCATGATCTATCTTTTGCTAAATGTGTGGAGTTTAAGAGCTAGAGTGAGACTGGGAGAGGAAGAGGGAATCTCTAGGAGCAGTGGGAATAGGATCATGGAGGAAATCCTAGAGCTCAATTTCCCCTCCCGTGTTAGAGCCGAGATAGAGATTGGCTTTCTGTTTTCCTGATACCTCCTATTCCTATCGATCTTAGGTACTAGCTCCTTCCTCTTCCCCTGGCTTCCCAAATATTTGAGGGGGACAATATAGAAAGTACTAACACACGGGATGTTTCAGATGATAAAGGGGTGAAAATGTATAATCCACCTCAGAGCCCGGGCTCAGATGAGCCTGGTGAACAGTAACGCCGTAAAAAATAGGCTCGGGCTCATATGAGCCTGGTGAACAGTAACTCCGTAAAAAATAGAATTTTTCTTCCAAAACATCTGAATTTTTTTCTTTGCAAGCAAGATGTGCATGTGTATGATGTCAGTGCAAAATTTGATAAAGTTTTGACATTCTAGGAGCGCGCACCAAAAAGACAAAATCGGGCTTGAACAGTGCTGTTTTCAAATGTTTCTCACACTTTATTTTTTCCACGAGCTCCTCAAATGTCCAAACTTCATGAAATTTTGCACAAATATCACGCATTTGGGCATCTTGCATCACAATTTTTTTAGAATTTTTTTCTATTTTTAACGCCGATACTGTTCATGCCCGGGCTCATCTGAGCCCGGGGACCAAATCGCCGCTCTCGGTGGAAATGATTCAGGAAGAGGAAGAAAAGAGGTCCTGAGAGTGGCGGTCATAGTCAACATGGAGGAAAGCCAAAACACTTCTTGCCTCCAGAATCAGGTACTGAGATTTGTTTCCCACATTTTCCCGATTCTTTTCATGTTTATCATATGCTCCTTCCTCTTCCTTTGGAGTTGCATGACATTAGTTTTAGAGACAGCAAAACAAATCCAATCATAAGTTCAGACAAATATGACTTTGTGCGTGAGTTAGAAAGAGAAAAAAATGAGACGAGCACTGAGTATGGGAACAGTGGAAAGCATACAAATTCTCTTCTAAAATTAGACTTATATTTAATTTTTTTTTTGGAAAAGGGGCCATGCCCCAGCCTCTGCATCAGAATGATGCATACGGCTCATATTATTAATAATAAGGAACCATCCGAAAAGTACAAAAGGTCATAGTGCAAACTGAAACAAAATCTTTGAAAAGAACTGCTGAAAGCCACAACCGGTGGCAAAACTATAGGATCACTCTATCCTATTACATGACCGCCATCAAACCGGTTGAAAATATCCCGAGCTACCATCTCCCATCGGGTAGACGCAGATAAACGCTCCACAGCCTCCGTCGGAGTGAGTAGCGACCACATACGGATGAACGCTGTGGCTCGAAAACAACCTGCAAAAAGTGAAAGTTTGTTGATCGGTTAAAGACTAAGTCATTTCTGCAGTTCCATATTGCCCACAAAGAGCACAAGCGCCAACACGAATGTGTCTCGCAATGTCATAATCCACCCCATCTAGCCATGTTCCAAATAACATACTAATAGAGGTAGGCTGACCGATATTAAAAGCAATATGAACCGACCGCCATAGAATCTTAGCCAACGGACAATCGAGAAAGAGGTGTTTGATGCTTTCGAATGATCACGAAGCTACACCGAGACGGACCTACCCAATTACGTTTTGCAAGATTATCCTTAGTCAAAATTACCTGTTTATGCACAAACCACATAAACACTTTGATACGTAAGGGTACCTTAACTTTCCGACGTGTAAGGAAGTAGGGATGACCGAAGAGTTAATGACATCTGATACATTGATTTGACCGAGAACACACCGTTCTTAGTAAGTTTCAATGCAGCTGATCAGGGTGAGCGGACAACGACATCCATCAAGCGTCGGACCAGATGGAGCCAAAGCGTCCCAACGAGTACCAACAAGCGTCCGCCTAAAGCTGATATTGAGGGGCGGATTGTAAAAGCAGTAGCAACATAGGCATCTCTCGTTGAACTATGTTATACAAAGAAGGATATTGAAGTGCTAGTGGAGTCTCCCCAAGCCACGTATCCTCCCAAAACCTCGTCGTGGTACCATTCCCAACAATAAACTTAGTCTTGTTGAAAAATAATTGTTTAACTCTCATAAGCCCCTTCCAAAAGGGCGAATCTGAAGGTCTCCACAGACACTTGGGCCAAGGTTTTAGCAAAGAGATACTTATTGCGTAAAATCTGTGCCCAAGTGGCCTCAAATCTCAGATGACAACTTAAAAAGCCACTTGCTAAGGAGACATATATTTTGATTTCCAAATTTTCAATACCTAAGCCACCCGGTCTTTAGGTCTGCAAATAATATCCCACTTCGCAAGTCTATACTTCCGCTTAAGCTCGTCAATTTGCCAAAAGAAACGAGATCGGTAGAAATCTAACCTTTCCTAACTCCAACCGGAACCAGGAAAAGGATAGCGTAAACATTGGCATACTAGTAAGGACCGAATTAATCAGAATTAATCGCCCTCCATATGACATGAGCTTTCCTTTCCAACAGCTCGGTTTCTTTTCAAACCGATCCTCCAAACATTTCCACTCAGCATTGGTTAGCTTACGATGATGAATGGGTATACCCAAATACGAAAATGGTAAGGAACCCAATTCACATCCGAACAATTGTTGATCTGAATCCGGTCATCGAGAGCTCTTCCAAAACAAAACAATTCGCTCTTGTGGAAGTTGATTTTAAGCCCGGACAATTGTTCAAATAAGCATAGCAGCAGCTTCATGTTCCTAGCTTTTGCCATGTCATGCTCCATAAATATGATAGTGTCATCAGCATATTGGAGAATAGATAGCCCACCGTCTACTAGATGTGGAACCAGGCCACCTACCTGTCCTGCATCCTTTGCCCGACCTATTAAAATGGTCAGCATGTCGGCCACTATGTTAAATAGAATCGGGGACATAGGGTCTCCTTGCCGTAGCCCTTGTGAGTTTGAAAATAGTGACCAACGTCATCATTCACCTTAATCCCCACACTCCTTTTTGCGTTAAAGATTTAATTTGGTTTCTCCATGCGGATGAAAACCTTTCATACGTAACGCTTGTTGCAGGAAAGGCCATTTGACTTTATCATATGCTTTCTCAAAATCCACTTTAAAAACTACGCCATCCAGTTTTTGGAGTGGATTTGTGGAGCGTTCATGCAAGACAACAACCCCTTCCGGGATGTTTCTATCGGCATGAAAGCTGTGCGAGACGGCTGAACTCTTGAGTGTGCTATTTGTGAAAGCCTATTTGTGCCCACCTTAGTGAAGATCTTGAAACTCACATTTAGCAAGCAGATGGGTCGAAACTGCTCGATCCGAACAGCGTCCGTCTTCTTAGGCGGAAGAGTAATCGTCCCAAAATTCAGCTTGAACAATTGCAGTGACCCTCAAAGTACTTTCATGAAACATGGGCATTAAGTCCCCTTGATAAAATGCCAACACTTCTTGTAGAACTCCGCGGAAAACCATCCGGACACTGGAGCCTTGTTGTTCTCCATTTGAGAAATAGCCTCGAACACCTCTTTCTCCGAAAAAGGAGCAGTCAATAGCTCGTTCTCGGCGGTCTCAAGTTGAGGCACATCCTCAACCCTAGACTCATCCAACGCCACAAAAGTCTCTACGGGTTACCAAACAACTGTTTGTAATAATTGGTAATGTATTCTTTGAGATTATCCCGACCAACTATGGTTCCTTCATCTTGTTCTAATTGAAAATTCTCTTCTTACGATGCTTCCCATTCGCAATCATGTGAAAGAATTGGGTGTTATCCTCGCCTTCTACGATTTTGCGAACCTTGGCCCGCAATGCCCACTTCAATTCCTCCTCACGGAGAAGCTTTTAAGCTTCATCTAAGCATCTATCTTTGTTGCCAACTCGGTGGAATCTAAGATAGATGTTTCTGCTTTAGCTTCGAAATTTTGGATGATAAGAAGGAGTCTGTCCTTCTCCGCCTTATAGATCCCATGCGTGTGTTTAGCCCAACCACGAAGGAAACTACGGAGGTGACGAATCTTGGATTGCCATTTGTCGATAGGTGTCCTACCTCCAGAGTCCATAGCCCACTGTTGAAGGAAATATGCCCTAGAGGCAATAATAAAGTTATTATTTATTTCCTTATATCATGATAAATGTTTATTATTCATGCTAGAATTGTATTAACCGGAAACATAATACATGTGTGAATATATAGACAAACAGTATGTCACTAGTAAGCCTCTACTTGACTAGCTTGTTAATCAAAGATGGTTATGTTTCCTAACCATGAACAAGGAGTTGTTATTTGATTAACAAGGTCACATCATTAGTTGAATGATCTGATTGACATGACCCATTCCGTTAGCTTAACACTTGATCGTTTAGTATGTTAATGCTTTCTTCATGACCCATACATGTTCCTCGTAACTATGAGATTATGCAACTCCGTTTACGGAGGAACACTTTGGTACTACCAAACGTCACAACGTAATCGGGTGATTATAAAGGAGTACTACAGGTGTCTCCAAAGGTACTTGTTGGGTTGGCGTATTTGAGATTAGGTTTTGTCACTCCGATCGTCGGAGAGGTATCTCTAGGCCTTCTCGGTAATACACATCACCTAAGCCTTGCAAGCACTACAACTAATGAGTTAGTTGTGAGATGATGTATTACGGAACGAGTAAAGAGACTTACCGTAACGAGATTGAACTAGGTATTGGATACCGACGATCGAATCTCGGGTAAGTAACATACCGATGACAAAGGGAACAACGATGTCGTTATGCGGTTTGACCGATAAAGATCTTCGTAGAATATGTAGGAACCAATATGGGCATCCAGGTTCCGCTATTGGTTATTGACCGAGAATGGTTCTAGGTCATGTCTACATAGTTCTCGAACCCGTAGGGTCCGCACGCTTAACGTTCGATGACAGTTCATAATGAGTTTATAAGTATTGATGCACGAAGGTTGTTCGAGTCCCGGATGTGATCACGGACATGACGAGGAGTCTCGAAATGGTCGAGACATAAAGATTGATATATTGGAAGCCTACATTTGGACATCGGAAGTGTTCCGGTGAAATCGGGATTTTATCGAGTACCGGAGGTTACGGAACCCCGGGTGGTCCATGGGCCTTAATGGGCCATGGGAGAAGAGGAAGGGCAGGCCAAGGTGGGCTGCGCCCCTCCCCTCTAGTCCGAATAGGACAAGGAAGGGGGCGGCGCCTTCCCTCTTCCCCCTCCTCCAATCCTAGTCCAACTAGGAGAGGGGGAGTCCTACTCGGTGGGAGTAGGACTCCTCTCTTGTCGCGCCTCCCCTTGGGCCGCCACCTCCCCTTGCCTCCTTTATATCTGGGGCAGGGGCACCCCATGACACACAAGTTGATCTACGGATCTTTCCTTAGCCGTGTGCGGTGCCCCCTTCCACCATATTCCACTTCGGTCATATCGTCGCGGAGCTTAGGTGAAGCCCTGCGCCGGAGAAGTCATATCGTCGCGGAGCTTAGGCGGCTCTGCGTCGGTGGAGCATCAACATCGTCACCACGCCGTCGTCTTGTGGAACTCATCCCGACACTTTGCTGGATCGAGTCCGGGATCGTCATCGAGCTGAGCGTGTGCAGAACTCGGAGGTGCCGACGTTCGGTGCTTGGATCGGTCGGATCGTGGAGCGTCACGACTACATCAACAGCGTTGTCATAGCGCTTCGCTTTCGGTCTCGAGGGTGCGTGGGACGGACACTCTCCCCTCTCGTTGCTATGCCATCACCATGGTCTTGCGTGATCGTAGGAAAATTTTGAAATTACTACGTTCCCCAACAACTGTGTAGCTAACAACTCGAGGAAGCCTTCTCGTTCGAACCAAGCCAGTTCGAACGAGAAAAAATTCTTGTTACCCACGAAATTTTGAACACCGGAATCAACTAACAGCGGTGTATGATCCGAGACACCTCGAGTCAAAGCCTGTACCATTACCGGTGGAAACTGTTCCCACTCGACACTCGCTAGCTTTTCGGTCTAGTTTCTCAAAAGTCGGGACCGATACGAATTAGCCCAAGTGAATTTCCTACCGAGAGTTCGATCTCTCGAGATCCAAACTCTCAATGATAGTATTGAACATAAAGGGCCATCGACCGTCAAAATTGGCATTATTCTTGTCCTCTCTTCTTGGATTATGTTAAAATCCTCCCACTAAGAGAGGTAACGCTCATTAGCACAGATCGCACGGATCTGCCAAAAATCTGGTTTGAGTTCGGTTGAGCAGCCCGTGAGACTGCCACCAAAGCCCAATCAAACCCATCGCCTTAGATCTAACCCGAAACTTGACAGCAAACTCTCCCATAACTACGCTCCTTACCTCCAATGTTTCACACTTAACCCCAAGTAAAACCCGCGGATCTTCCTCGAGGTGGGAGGCAGTGCCAATCAAAATCTACCCCGGACAAAGTGGTGAGGAATTGAGTAGTGAAATTACTCCTTCCGGTCTCGGACGAGCAATGAAATCCAAATGATGCTCGAGAGAAGCATCCGCCGAAACCTCCTTTAGCCAAGTCTCTAAGACCTCGCTATTCCGGAAAATGCCTCTCATAAGTCATCATGAAATTTTTGGCGATCGAATCCTAGCACTCCTACGCACTGCGGAAACTGGATAAACCTTTCGTTTCCATGTCCGCTTAGGCTTGACTATATCGACCACCGGGATATGACCCTCATCCTCAGCATCTATCACTAAAGGCGCATCTGCATGGAGAGAAGTCTCAGGCTGTGAGTCTTCCTCCGCCAGGAGACCATCAGGGTCAAGATCAACACACATACCATCCAGGACCCTAACCCCAAGCGCATCAATCTCCGAATCATTCATTGGTTTAACTGCAGCTAGGAGACGAATCATATCAACCGCACGCTCAGCTTCTAAATCAAGAATATCGTTGGTGATTTAGCAATCGACTATCATTATTACCAAGTGAAATTCCTAGTTGATTTGCATTATTGATGATCTCATTATCGATAAAATACAAAATGGAATTTGACTTAATTCTTGACATACCAGTGGTGGTTTCGACGTCCGCAACTTGGCGCTTCGCCACGGTATACCGTAGTTGAATGTAAATCGACGTCCGGCTGCTCTGCAACCGCCCACTGATCCGCCTCCCACAGGAGATAGGGTCCGGATGCCACCAAAGCGATGACCTCCTCGCGAGAGGTCCTGCACGGGAGAGACCACCTGCCCCTCCCCGGCGGACGCCTGAGCCGCCGTCACCGCCGGCGTCAGCGTCTGCCGCCCAAGAACTGGCGATCCGCCAGCAGTCGCCGGCTCCGGAGCAGCCCAGCCGCCGCGCACCGAAGCGTGGGCAGAACCTGCAGAGGCCCCACCCAGCCCTCCCAACACTGTGGGGGCCGGAGAGGCATCCACCCCTAGTCCTGGCGCACCAACGGCGACGAGAAGCGGTGTCGTCGGTTCCCTAGTCGTATAGGCCGGTGAAGACACCTCCTGCCTGCTGGACCCGTCCTCAGCCCCCCGAGCCTCCGGGGTGAGAGGAAGAACAGCGCAGGCCCTGACCGTACTCCCGGACAGCTCCACCGAGTCGTCCAAAAGAGTCATGTCCAACCGCGAAACATGGGAGGAAGGAGAGGGAAACACCTCCTTAACAGTCAGTCCGTCCTTCAAGGTCCGCAAGCCCTCCGGCATCACCGGTGGCACGTGCTCAGACGGATCATCCAACTCCACACGATCACTCCAAAGACGAGAGGGCACGGAGAAAGCCCCAACAGAACCAAGCTGAAGCATATTGGACGGTGCCGAACCCGAAGTTTTCCCCTTAGCAGACTCTGTTGGTTTAGGCGATTCCACGGGCCTGGAATCCCTGTCACCGTCACCGGGTGCATCCTCTCCCCGGTGCCCAGAAGCACCACCCCCCTCAGACGTATCCATAGGTAACAACTCCTCAAAATCCTGAAACAGGTCCGGGTCCTCATACTCGACATTCAACATGTAAGCAACCCCCTCATAACACCATCGACCACATCGGCAAGAACTGAATGTTGGCCACGCTAATCAACAAACGAGCAACACCATGAGCACGAGTGAAAGGCATGTCCACCTGCTCCGTCTTACTGAGCAAGGACCCCAAGCTCCACGTGACAAAAAAATCATCCAAGGGTTGGGACGGTGCCCCTGAAAAGCGAACCCAGATCTGAGTCAGTGGTGTGCCCTGCGGCTCCTTCTTCTTCCACTCATCAAACTGTAACACAAAGCTAGTTCCAGTAACTCGACTCATGCCAAACTTGAGAATCCTCTTCTGATCCTCTTTAGATGGAAAATCCACTTTATAAGAATTATCAGAAAGCTTCAACAAAGACCATTTAAAATTTCCTGGAGCCAACTCTCGCAACTGCTGAATAATCTGGGCTTCAGTGAGCGGTCCGGTGATCACTTTAACCACCCCAGGGAAGGAGGTGTCAACTGCTGGAGTCACCGAAGCCACACTGGGTGACTCAAAGAACATCAACTCAGAGCAACATAGCCCGTAGATATTAAGAGCCGGTTTGGGTCCGAGAAGAAGCGGACACTCAGCCGCTACATGCTTGGGTTTCCGACAAATCTCACATAACTCAGCAGAACAGTCCACCATGAAGTGACCCGTCTCCCCACAGCGGAAACAAACTAACTTCTTCTTCTTAGCCGCCCACTTAGACAGCTTGTCACCTCCGGCCTTCTCCGAGCCTTTATCAGACTCCGCATCATCCGATTGCGCTATCATCGGGACAGCCACATCAGCAAGAGCCTTAACCGTCTCCACCACTGTCTGGTTCAGAGCCGCGTCATCAGTGGCCATGTGAGAAGAGTCCGGTCGGCACGGGCAAAGTACGCCCACCCGCCCACCACGGGCGCCCACGCCCACCACGGAAGCGTCCACGGAAGCGGCTGGGGCCAACTGCGCCCTCGACGAAGCTCCCCGGTGGTCCTTGAAAGCCTCGGCCAGCATTACCCTGTTCCGTCCACGCGTAGCCTCGCCCACCACCGGTGGACGACGAACCCCGATGAAGCCCTTGACCGTAAGCGTCGTATCCATCATCACCCCACTGACCACGGGGAGGGTTGCGGCTGTCCCCCGCGAAAGCACCCGACCCGCGGCCCGAACCACCATTGGCCGCTCCACCCCTCCCGGCCGCCATCTGACGAGGCCAGGGGCGCTGCACTTGAGATGATGCAGCCCCGGGCGGCGGTGGCGCTGCAGCCCTGGCGAGAGCCGCCGCCGCCGCAGAGAGCCGCGCGCGCAGCGGACGCCGGCTGCGCCGATTTGGCACCCGACGCAGGAGCCGCAGCGGCAGACCTCACGGGCGGCTTCGCCGGCGGCGGGGCCTTGGGCGTCGGCTTGGGCGGCATGACCACCTCGCCAGCAGCCGAATCGCAAGAGGGCAGCCGCCTTTTCACGCGGCAAGTCACAGCAGCAGGAAAGCCAGCCCGTCCCCGGCGGCGTACCCTAGCGAAGACAACGACTCGGCAGGGAGAGGGCGCTTCGTGCATGTGTAGGCACGCTAACCGGCGCGATCTCATGCACAAGAGACTCCCAGCCAGATCAGCTGGTCCGGTTTTGCTCGGGCTGTAGCCCCGCTAATCCCGGCCCACCCTCGTACACACCTCGGCCCACTGAAGCCAGCCCATCGGTGCGTAGGAGAGAAATCAAACGCGAGATCCGCTGATCCCGAATCCCGCTCGATCGGTCGACCGCCGGCGGCGGCGCCTGTGCCGCCGATGGTCTTCGGTTCTTCTTCCTCTTCACTTCCTTCCACGAATTCTCAGTAATAAAATCTGACAAACAAGGTTTCGGAAGACTAACCTTAGGAATAGGCCCCTTCCAAGGCCGGATCACCGCCGCCGCAGTCCGTCGATGAACGATCACGCCGACGATTTCGATCTTGTCCTCGCCCCAAACCTTGTCGAGCCGGATCGCCCGGTGGCACAACACCATCCACGATCGCAGCCACTTCCTCTTCGAATACCTCGGATCAAACGCCTCACAAATCACGACGCACGGCGTTGGCGAGTACACCTCGGCGAGACCACGCCCTCCTCGCCATCTTCATCATCCGGATCATACTCCGCAAGAGCCCAAAACCTTCCCCCGACGCGATCCGCGCCAGCAGCGGCCGCCGGCGACACGGCCGTGGTTGACGTCCCGGGCGTCGCCCGCGTCGCCAGATTATGTATGATATATTTAATTTTAATTTTCTATTTTCTCAATGCCTCATGTGCCTATTGTTCTTTCCTTCTTAGACAGCTAGAGAGATTGGATGGGCTCTTTGAACGCTGTGGCTAGCACATCTTCTGATGCAAGTGACTAAAGTGAGCATTACTAAACAAAAGTGTCCACATTGCCCACGTGGAAAATTTGTTGTCACAAGGCCATTGCACAATAAATAAAATCATCCCAAAAATGAATTCTTGTCATGTAATTGAAATTGCTGGCGACCTAGGAGCAAGAGGAGCAATAGAAGGGGAAAAAGGAAATAATTAAACAATTAGGTTAGAAGAGAAAGAAATGATTAAGCATATAGGTCAACTCACTTTATTGCACAAGATATTCCTCATGTATCATGAATTTTACTTTAAAACTGCACATGCTACAACTTACAAGGCATGTGCTCTGAGATATGGTGAGTTGCATCTACTCCTATTCTGAAAGGAACATTTAAACTAGCTAATTGTAAACTGCTCTTGTGAGTGGCCACCGAGGCAGATCTGTATTACTCTGAAAGTACCAAGTTTTTTTTTTTTGAGTGCATGAAAGCACCAAGTTGGTGTTACAATGATCAGAAACTGGACCAAAAACTAAGGACAAAAGGTATTAAGTGGTGCAAGGTATTAAGTGGATGCATCCTCATTGAATGACTAATGTTTATCCTGGCCATGCACTCTCGTTTTGTGTTTTCCAAAGAGAAGATATAATTTGACAAGAAAACACCATCATGTTTTGTTTCACCTGGTTGAGATCGATCAAGTATTAGCGCGGCTGTCAAAGTCCACAATCTGATCAATCTATCTGACTAGGACGCCACCCAAAATGACTCCATCGACTGACTAGCTAGGGATATGTTTTTCCTGTTCGTAGGCTGGGTTAATTACTTTGCTACAAAAGAACGGAATAGTAGCTCAGATGAGGGTACTCCCTCCTTGGCCCTTGCTAAGAAATATATAAACATTTACGATGTCTTTTTATATCTACGAATCAAAAACATTTACAATGTCAAATACATACCATATAAAAATATTACAAATCTAATGATATTGATTTGGTATGCCCTAGTAAGATAAAATTTTCTATGAAGCTTGATATAAAAAAACTATATGCACTATAAATAATTTGATAAATAGGGATTATTATTTTTCTTTTCAACTTTTCTTCTTCTAAGAGCAAAGGAACATTTAGCCTAAGAAAGCTGGCTAGCTACCAGCAAATGGCGTTTTTACAATTTTGGACGTTACTTTTTATGTGCATTTATAAGTAAATGTTACACACACAAAAAGTACAGTGTTAATTATTTGGCATGACCAACCAATCATACCAGTTTGATCCAACCAACCTAAAGTGCGCTTCTACATTTTGGTTTGGAAACATAGAAATTTTTGACTGCGTCTATGCTTAATTCAGTGTCCTATTTCGTAACGAAGGGAAGGGGCACATGCAACAAGTGCTTATTTGTGAAAAGTAAATAAACAGTAAGTGCTTATTTGCAAAAAAAAACGAACAATAAGGCCCCGTACGGATCCTCTTCAGAAGCGAGCTTTCAAAAATAGCTACGTGAAGCCAGCCGAACGCGCCAGCTCCGAGAAGCCCGCTTCGTGGAGACAAGGAAAAGACATGTGCAATTTTTACGGAGAAGAGGAGCAGTGGCAGGCCAGCTTCATAAAAATGAGAAGTTTTTTCCTGGAAAGTACATTGAATGCCACACCGAAGTGCCACTGTCCCGAAACCTTTTCTCTCGCTCAAAGTACCACTCACCTCAAAATTACATGGGAATGCCACCCCAAAGTGCCACAAACACGAAACATTTTCTCTACTCAAATAGAGTTTCTTGAAATTACATGTAATGCCCCCCGAGGTATCTCACGGAGCTGCTCACGCTAGCCGAATGCATCGTTGCTCCAGCAAGAAGTTGTAAGCCAGCAAGAAGTTGGGAAGCCAACTATTTCGGGAAGCTGGTGAACTGCCGAAAGGGGCCTAAGTGTGATTCCATGTCATTATTCCACTCTCTTTGGCTTCTCTGCAAATAGTGTAGCTTTTGAACTCACTTGATCGTTAATGGCGTGTGTTGCCGCACCCGTGTATTAGGAATGTTCTATGAAAGAGCTTTGCAGTGTCTCGTTAAAAAATGAAGACAGTTTTATCTTTTAGCACAAAATAGAAGTTTCATCATTTCAGTTGGGCTGCTATGGGCCTTTCTTTTGTGCACTGCACATGCCCTCAGCCCAATCCTTATATGTTCTCTGGTTTGTTTACATGTCCGGCGGCGACCGTGTCTCGCCGGTAGTGAGACACAAGCGTGTCTTGCCTCAAGGACGCCTTAAATGAGTCAGTTTTGTTCTTCATTTCTTTTTCTTTTTATTTTTGAAACTATTATAAATGCATATATTCCAAAAACATAATTTACTTATTTTTTTAAATCCATCACAAATTTGAAAAATGTTAATGCATCACAAACTCTTTGTAAGCATAATTTTAAAAAAATGTTGACAGGATTAAAAGTGTTTGTGACATTTAAAAAATATTCTCACGTTTCAAGAAAAGTACATCACATGTTTCATAAATGTTTTATAAAATAAAAAATGTTCGTGTAATTCACAAAAATGTTCCTTACCATTCAATCAAATGTACATTACATTTAAAACTGCTCATATGTTTCAAAAACATAAAAATAGTATTATGCGATGTAAAAATATCTGTGCATAGTTTCATAGAATGTACCGTATCATCCAAAAAATTGTTTCATCTATATTTATAATATTTTAACACTTATTTGATACATGTATTTGAAAAAAATATTAATCGTGTATTTGAAATAGTGCTAAACATGTATTTAAAATGTTTTAGATGTATACAAAAAAGTACAGTGTGTATGAAAACAATAGGCATCAAAACATATATTGATAAAAATGTTAATAATATATTTTAAAAATGTTGAAGTTATATAAAAATATTCTTGATGTATACGAGAAATGTACAATGTGTATGCAAAAAGTAGACAAGTGCTACAAAAAAGAAACAATAAAAAGGAGAAAAAGAGAAAAAAGAACCCAATGAAAACCAAAGAAAGAAACAAACAAAACCAAAGAAATTGAAGCTACTCTCGAATGGAGAATGAGTATTGCATGGTGGGTACTGTGGTGGGCTAGTGTCAGCTGGACACCCCATGATTACGCTAACTTGAAAGCTAGGAAAGATAATCTCTACTACTATTAAATAAGCAAACTTTATCTTTTCTAAACACATCCCGTCTAGCGTACACACAATACCACACAGTAATTATGACCAGAGGATTAGGCCTACTTGTTTAGATCTGACCATCAAAATGGCAACTAATCCTCACCAATGTACGTTTAGCAATTTTAAGAGGCGGACGAAACTCTGCCATCCCCTCGCACCCGCACGAGATTAAAAAAAAGGCGCGATAATAACCTGCGCCCTAGACTCCACAGGACGTCGTCCGCGTCGCCCCTCACCCGCCGCCTCCCGACACCTCCCACATCCCCTCCTCCCGGCGCATTTAACTGCCACGGCAAGGCGCTCGCCGCCGAGCTCGAGTCTGCGGCGGGTGGTCCAACCTCGGCGCAGCGCTCATTCTCCGTGAGTTCCTTCCTTTCGATCGTTTTGTTGTTGTAATCCT